>CM042318.1:42052078-42059578 GCA_023566125.1 Zingel zingel | reverse complement strand
AGACTCTTAAATTATAGAATGTGGTCTAGGCCTACTCTATCTGTAAAGTGTCCTGAGATAACTACTGTTATTATTTGACACTATAAACACAATTGAATTGAAAATGTAAATGAATGCAGGAGCCATGGATCTAGTGTTATCAGTTATGTTGTATAGTGGGCGCAACTCTTACTGTTCTGAGGAAGATTCTGACTGCATCCAGGACGTGAATGTAACCTGAGCTAAATAACCCTCCTCCCTTCCCCCCAAACACACACACACACACACACACACACACACACACACACACACACACACACACACACACACACACACACTTACTTAGGAACCCTTAATTTCACCCCTTCAGAGGTACCTTTCTAAACTCCCCCTCCTCCCCCTTTATTTTGTTGCTGGGATCCTGTTACTTAGCTACCAGTTGCTACGGTTGCTTGGGCTGATGGGGTTACCTTGGCAAACATATCCATCCCATTGTGTGGTGATCCAGCCACGGTGGGCCAGTCCCAAGGACACACACACAGACACAGGGATAACGTTATCCTGGTCCCCCATGCCTCCCTGCCCCCCCCCCCCTCCCCACACACACACACACACACAAACACACACCTGTCAGTAGCAGCTCCAGGTTGTTGCTTTACCCATCAAGCCTTCCCTTTACCTGTGGAGATTACTGCTCTGTCTGTGTGTGTGTGTGTGTGTGTGTGTGTGTGTGTGTGTGTGTGTGTGTGTGTGTGTGTGTGTGTGTGTGTGTGTGTGAGGGATTAATACCTCATTAAAAATCAAACCTGTTACCCACCCTAACCCACCCACGTTGCGTGTTTTAATCGGTCTGCCACCCCTCCCTCTTTAGCATTCTTTCACTCCCTGATTCTGTTTCTCATTTGTAAAAATGATCCAGTTAATTGTGACCTAGCCCAATCAGTAGTCCAAGAAATACCGCTGTGATTCAGTGTGTGTTTGGATGTGTGTGTGTCATACTGTCAGCTACTGTGCTAATGTATTCACAGACAACTCAAAATGAATAATCAGAAAATGACGTGTTCATTTTCATTGGATTGAAACGCTCGCTGCTCCCTCGTCTGCAGGAGCTCAACAGAGAGGGATGAGATGATGATGATGATGATGATGATGATGATGATGATGATGATGGCATGAAAGAATGTATCGGTCCTCTGTATCTTTTTAGTGTGCTTAGAAGACCCACCAGGAATACTTCATGTATGATTTGAACTAAAGCTGACAAAAATCATAGTAAATCAAATGTATGACACAAACAGCTCAATGCAGAAGCCTCAACAGGTTTTCAGTTGAGCCACGTCATGCCTTCAACACTAGAGGCTGCTGTTGATTCATGAGAAACAGTTAAATAGTGGCAGGGACAAAGACCATCTGGAAAATGTAAAGTTTGAAGTAGTTTGCAAAGGCCAAATATAAAGTTTAAAATTAAGAAAATACTATTTTATCTCCCAAATACGACGGTCGGAAGATGAAGCCAGAAATAAGAAGAATTAAAAACAATAGATATAAAAAAACGTGTTAAGCTGCTGGTAAGTCGTATAAAATGATACGCATACATAATCGTCCGGTCAAACTGTGTATTATATTTTATTATTGTGTTTACTATTATTATTATTACTATTTCAGATCTCCCCAACACTATTATGTACCGTCAAAATTGGCTTATTGGCTTTATCTATTTTTTTTAAATTAACTTGACTGTAGCAATGTGCCTCTAACAATTTAATTACTACAAAATGTTTGGTAAAATATGTGTAAGATAACAGTCACAGTTGGTATTGACACAAAGGGATTAAGCTTGTTGTATGGGAACAGGGGCTACTAACTAAGCTGGATGGTGTTTTAAGCCCCCAACATCAACTTCAAGGCAGCACTGCCACCGTTGACTTCAAGGCACCTAACCCTAATTAACCCTAACCCTAAAAAAAGCATTGCATTTTAACCCAAACCTAAACATTGCCTAATCCAAGTGGGGAGGAAGAAGGGAGGCAACGTTGGGTCTTAAAACACCAAACACCACTAACTAACTCAATTTAGCTCTGGGGAGCGTATTCCCCGAGGTCCTTATGTTTTCTCGCCCAGCAGTTTTCCTTGGATTAGGGTGGCACCTAAATCATGGTTGCAGCTGCTGCCGTGGTCCTGCTCAGCTCCCTTCTATGCCCTGCCACGCTCTACAGTGCCCTTCTATGCCCTGCCCTGCCCTGCAGCACCTTTCTATGCCCTGCCCTGCCCTGCCCTGCAGGGCCCTGCTACGCCCTGCAGTGCCCTTCTATGCCCTGCCCTGCAGTGCCCTGCTACGTCCTGCCACACCCTGCAGTGCCCTTCTATGCCCTGCCTTGAACTACTACAACTTTCTAGTCATTGCTCCATTATCTTTATTGTGACTATAATTGCCACTGTTTATCACACCCCCAACCGGCACCGCCAGACACCACCTACCAAGAGCCTGGGTGGTCTAGACCTACTATATCTGTAAAGTGTCTTGAGATAACTCTTGTTATGATTTGATACTATAAATAAAATGTAATTGAACTAACAATTATTTTGCCAATATATTTTTTCAATTAGCCTACTAGGTTCATTTTTGGGTGTAATTTAGTATATGACATTTCTACATTGGGCGGCTGTGCCTCTGAAGGTAAGAGGCTGGTCCCTCTCTACAACACAGTTGGTGGTTCGATCCTTGGCTCCTCCTGTCCACACCGATCCCCATGTTGCCCCTTGTGCCTTCATCGGTGTTTGAATGTGTGTGTGAATGGGAGGCAAATTGTAAAGCGCTTTGTTTTGGTAAGATTAAAAAGGTCTACATTAATGCAAGCCATTTACCATGATCGGATGGAGCACGATTATTGACTTTCATTTGCTGCACTTTGTGCCGCCAAGGGTCGTTGCTTTGACCACGGATAACAGCGCTGGGCGACCCCACAATTAAATTCACCACATAACGTAAGCCACAGTAGCTGTATGGGAAGTCCACTCATCTGGTGCCAAGTTAGCAAGTTAACTTTATGTTAGCTAATGTTACTTGGGGCTATTTTATTCAAATGAAATGACATAACATGTCACAAATCAAATTTGAATACATCGTCGGTGGCTCCGTGAAAATTATTTCTGTCTGAGTCATGTCAGATACATTTACATTGACAATGGTGGTTGTTATCAATGAAGACATGACTCCCATGATCCCACGCTAGTTCATCTGTCATCAAAGTCCGTTTTTGGCAACACATTCTCACACCCATCTCGTAAAATAGGGACATTTGGTCAGGTGCCTTTGTCGTTCTTATTGACACTAAAGGTCTCCTTTAGCATTTTATGTAAACGCGCTTGGTCGGGACTTTTGCCGTCCCTTTAGCGCTATAAGTTAACGCGCTTGGTCGGGACTATTGCCGTCCCTTTAGCGCTATAAGTAAATGTGTTTGGTCGGGACTATTGCCGTCCCTTTAGCGCTATAAGTAAACGCGCTTGGTCGAGACTATTACTGTCCCTTTAGCGCTATAAGTTAACGTGCTTGGTCGGGACTATTGCCGTCCCTTTAGCGCTATAAGTAAACGTGCTTGGTCGGGACTATCGCCATCCCTTTAGCGCTATAAGTAAACGTGCTTGGTCGGGACTATCGCCGTCCCTTTAGCGCTATAAGTAAACGTGCTTGGTCGGGACTATTGCCGTCCCTTTAGCGCCATAAGTAAACGTGCTTGGTCGGGACTATTGCCGTCCCTTTAGCGTTGTAAGTAAGCGCGCTTGGTCGGGACTATTGCCGTCCCTTTAGCGCTATAAGTTAACGCGCTTGGTCGGGACTATTGCCGTCCCTTTAGCGCTATAAGTCAACGCGCTTGGTCTCAACGCGCTTGGTCGGGACTATTGCCGTCCCTTTAGCGCTATAAGTTAACGTGCTTGGTCGGGACTATTGCCCTTTTGATACAGTTATGTTAAGGAAAAGGTCGTGGGTGGGCGTACGGTTCCGTTACACGCGGGAACTACGGGACGGTTGGGTTTAGGAAAGAGTCGTGGGTGTGCGTACGGTTCTGTGACATGCGGGAGAAAAGAAAAAAACGACTATAACAAGCGTGGCAAACAGGATGCAAACCCCACTCTCCTGGGTGAAAGTCCTGTGTTTGACCCATCCACCCACCCAGCATGGAAATTCGCCCTTATATACTACTCTCTAAATCCTATCTAACTGCTGCTCTCCCCGGTACATAAATACGGTGAAGGACGCCTTTTACGTTGCATCAGACGCTGACGGCCACTGTCCAAACGTCCTTATTTTACTAGTTCGGAATGAGAAAGGGTTTGGTTATTGTTTTGATTCTAAGACATTTACATAATGTGCGTTTACTGTAAAAGTGCAGCTGTAAACTACACCCAGTATTTTGGGTGCATTTACCTTAATTTTACTTAATTGTCACTTCCAAATATGTAGTCTGCATACACTTGGAATTTCTTATTTAACTAATTGTAGTCTCACTCAAGGCATTTACCCTACTCATACTAATACTGTTTTTGGCAGTTGCATATATTAAAAATATTTTGGATTTGTTATCTTTGACATATATTTGCACTCTTAATATTACCACTTTGTATTGCAACTACTGCACAGCAAATTCCCTCAGGATGAATGAAGTTTGATCTTTTCTTATGTTCATTCTGTTTTGTGTTGCGTGTATGTTGACAGCAGGCAGGGAATTGTTGCAGGTCACCCTTTACCAGTGGGCTGCATATTCATGAACACAAAGCAGTCTCCATAGTGTGAACAAACATGCTTTACATATGGCGGCTCATTACTGTGTGTGTGTGTGTGTGTGTGTGTGTGTGTGTGTGTGTGTGTGTGTGTGTGTGTGTGTGTGTGTGTGTGTGTGCGTGTGTGTGTGTGTGTGTGTGTGTGTGTGTGTGTGTGTGTGTGTTCTACAGCGCGACAGTAAACATGCTATTCCTATAGAGCAATGCCCGTTTTAACTATTGTTTAAGCAGCGACTTCAAGTCAATGCTATATGGATGTTCATCTTTGATAAGGCCACTAGGGCTGCAACTCACAATTATTTTCATTTCAGCCATGATACGTTTGAAAAATAGATATAGTACCAAAGAAGATGCAGGTCAGTATTTTTGTGTACACGTTGCATGCTACACCATCATTCATGTGAGAAAACCCAAAGTTTAATGTGAAACACAAACACAACATAACATTTCTCCTCTTAATTCCTCAGAAGCCGACTCATTTTTGGGGATTTGAGGTTTTTGTTTGAGAGCTGTTACATTTTCTGAAAAGATGTGTAGGCTGTACAAGCAAACTGAATGTGTGTGTAGTCTAAGCTGTGGACCCCATAAAGACACAACTCCACATCTACAGGGCTTATCTCAACACAACCAGATGGTTGTGGTTTGTCTGTTCTCTGAGGAAAGACACATAGTAACTGAGAAGGCTTTATGTGGAGGAAAGAGACACACGACTGAAATAAATAGGTGAGGGAGAGAGAAGCATAACTTTTTACTTACACAGTTTTGGGATACTCCGATCTGATACCGATACCGGATATTGGGTCCATACTGACTCAAATAGCTGTTTCTGGGTATCAATTCAATTCTATGTTCATATACCATATACTTTACATACTCAGATTGTAATTCCTGTTTAAGTTTTGACCAATTTGTTGCTGCATTTAAAAAGTTTAAACTTGAATTGTAACTCTGGGTTAGGGTTAGGGTTAACCCCCCCCCCCCCCCCCCCCCCCCCCCCCACTGTCCTGTGACACCCACACGCTGGGTCCTGGTGTCCTGGGACTCATGGGAGTCACAGGACAGTGTCTGAAGGACAGTCAGACACTGTTCTGTCACTCCCATGACTGTCCCGTGACTCCCATGACTGTCCTGGGACAGTCAGACACTGTCCTGTGACACCCAGACACTGTCCTGTGACTCCATGACTGTCCTGTACATTGTCCTGTGACTCCCAGACACTGTCCTGTGACACCCAGGGACAGTGTCTGACTGTCCCGGGACACTCTTCAGGACACTACTAACAGGACAGAACAGTTTTTGTTGCCACTACTTCTCAGTCAGAGGGAATTTCCTGGACTATTCTATAGTCTTCCCTATTCTTTGCTGCACTTGTGGTCTAAAAATATGACAAAATTATCATTTTTACCCACACAAACTACAACTAATCTGCACAAATATGTATAATTTTTAAAAACATAAATATACCCAAAATGCACTGGATTGCAACCAATATAGTCATGATAAAAGTTGAATCAACCACATGACTTGTGTTGGAAAATATACTCAGCAATACATGATGTCTTCTTCATTGGACACATGGTTAATCACAATTTACAACTATTATTTGAAATAAAATTTTAAAAAGTTGCGCGTGCTCAGATTTAAACGGTTTACGGCATAACGCCAAGGGATCCGGATCCGGCTGCAAGTAAGGTGGGCGCGTCTGTGTCATACTGAAATTTGTGAAATCCATAAAATAATAAACTGTTCTCATTACAAACAATAACAGAAGATGGAAATCATTTCAAAAACGTTTTAGCTATCCATGATTGTTTGATTGCTAACGTTAGCTCAAAACGCCATTCAGGTGACAGTCTTTGTTGTGTTTGATTGGTAACTTGTAGCCAGCAGTGAACTTAACATAACTTCGTTATGTAGGTCCATTTTTACTGTGTTGACATAACATTAAAGTATTTTGTTAGCAGGTTCTTGTAGGCTACTTCAGCCTCTAATCTACAGCTGACATCATTGTCGCAAAGTGACGCATGCGCAACTCACATCTGCACTTGACTCACATCGGGTAGTGACCGTCAACAAGTCTGTCAGCCATCTTGGATTCAGAGGAGGTTCACTTGTAGTTACAACAACTAACCACTGAAAAAACCTCAATGGAGGGCGGGCAGCAGAGAGCATTCTAACGGCTGACATGCAATTCCACCATAGAAACTATTGCATTTCGGAGAAAATTACTTTTAAACAGCTGTCCACCGTAGTGACTGCTATGCGCCAGAGGGTTAATATTTGATATTTTAATATAATTGTAATGTAAAGTAATTGTCTTTACATAGAGAATTTTCTTCCCATCACTTTTCCAGTTGAGCAGTCGAGTGCTTTTTCATTGAATAATTAACGTCACCTCATCTTCCGCCTGCGTGTGTCTGTCATGTATCACATTAATTCAATTGCAATAATCTCTCTTGCATTTTCTCATATATTACCATACAGCGTGACCCTCTTATTAAGATGCAAATGAAACGGAGTACTGGGTCAACCTGCCTGATCATGTGCAGGTATGAGTAATTTTGGCTGTTGTTAACTGCTGTACTGGCTTTAGGCTGTGTTGGGAATTAAACCTGTGACTTTACGTTACAGGTGAGTCTATATCTTCCCTCCTCAGTACAGTCATACTATAAGAAGACAGGGAGATGAGAAGGACATGCACCCACTTCTATCACCAAAAACAGCAACTAAAAACGAGAATGT
>CM042318.1:42004578-42049578 GCA_023566125.1 Zingel zingel | reverse complement strand
CTGTCAGCCGTGTGCAGAGCTCCACAAGAGCCCGGGCTTTAATGGCCGTCAACATAGCCAGCATCTAGCTACTCTGCTGCGCTGTGGAGTCATGTCTGGCAATGTGAGACTAGCATCTAGCTAACACTGACATTGTGGGACATTGTGTTCAGCGTTCTCAACCTGGCAACCCCCGTGAACCTTGAGTCTGGGAATGACCCACTGTATCACTGAGTTAGCGTTACCGGCAAGGTCATATAGTTACGATGAATGTTTTGCTCAGACAGAAAATCATTCATTTACAATAAGAATTTACGTTACAGACACATTGTTGCATTTCAAGTGTTGCATACGGTAGCTTAGGATGTATTGGAAGTACTGAAAACATGTTAATCATTTTAGACCAGATTGTCCCTACTGGTTTTCCATCATACTTTGGCTGGAATCATTGTGAGACAGGTATTGAGTTGAATTCTATGTGGTATTAAAAAGGTCTGACTGATGTCACTGTGAATATTATCACATTAATAGGGATTAGTAGGGGCCTAAAGGAGGTTGCTGGTTTGAATCCCAAGACAAGGGGGATAAATGGGATTGAAGAAGTTTGCCAAGCAAAGCACTGATCTCTGCAGCTGCTCCTGTGAAGCCACATGATGGCTGACAGAAGAAGACTGCAGGTTTCAGTCCACTCTTCATCCTGGTTTGGGACAGTTCCCCGACCTGTGCAGGGCCTCCACAAACTGACAATGGAGATTTCAACACGCAAAGATTGTGTGTGTCAAACAGTAGGAAGAGAAAGAGGAAGAAAAAGGAGAAGAGAACAGTTTCACAGAGAAGGAAATCCAAGAGACCCAACCCAGAAACCTGCCCAGAGAGGTTAAAAACCAGATGGACAGAAAGCACAACTACACAGCAAAATGCACGCTATGCATCACACAGACTCTACATGCTCCAACCAAACCTGCTATGTGAGCTCTCAGAGGAGGCGTATTCATAGTCAACTCACCTGCAGTCATTGGAAACATGCAGTATTTCCCTTCATGGAGATCCAATCCTGTGGTTCCCAAAGAGGGACTCTGTCCGGTCTGGGCTTCATACACTTTCTGGAATGAAACCCATTCTGTCAGACTGGGGACCCTGAGATGAAATCTTATCACATGGGGGTCCGTGGTCCGATTTCTGTCAGTTTAGGGGTCCTTCACGTGAAAAGGTTTGGGATCAACTGGTCTAATCTATTGAAATACATTATAATATGAATATGGAATTTATTGTGGAATATATGCTAAAGTTTCAATGTACTGTATTACTGAATATACAGTACAAAGTATGACTACTTGTCATATTGTCAAAAGCTATTATTCACATACTGCATATTTTCCATAACTTCCTAAAATGTACATTCTTTAGAAAATGTGACTATAGCAACACGCACTGTAAAATAAAGTTGTCTTCAAAATAATTTTCTATAAATTGCAATATATATATATATATATATATATATATAATGTATTTGCACCATAAGGACCTCAGAAAGGATGCACACTGCATGCTGTTTATCTGCTAAGAGATTGATGGATGCTGTTACATGGGACATTTTGTTCCTCTGCTGTCTGTCCTTGAATTTATGAATTCCCTAACTCCTGAATAAAAAAACAACTCATTAACTTATTAAGTAGTTGTATTTGAGCCTTGTTCCTCTCAAACAGCAGTTGGTTTCCCACCAGCTGCCCTCAACGGGCGAACGTTGGCTTCCCGAAAGAGGGCACAGAGAGCAAAAAAGGGGGAGCAGGAGGACAGGGTTTTGAAACACACTTTCACTTCCCATGGTGGAAGGTTATTTTCATCCTCTTGGTCGAGTTTGTCTCTTTTTTTCCACTCCATCTTATTCCTACGGGGAAAAGCAGGGGCTTTTAGATAAGCCGCACAGACACAGACGTTACAGCCCAGTTTGGACTCGACTCAACTTCAGTTGTCTTTAAAAACATGCACACAGACAGAGCTTTATTTGTCTCTCAGTACGGTTTGAGAAAGTATCTGTTGAGGTTAATCCTGACGTGTGTGTATGTAGAATAAAATCCTTATTATAATCATAGCAAAAACATTTGAAGAGGAAATTCAATATCCATTACTAAAATTTACATTAATAATGTCAGGTCACACCAGACACAATCAAATCTTTGATATAGATTTGACCGTTTATAGAATGATTTTAGATGTATTTCTTACTTCTGAAAAATATAAATATTTGACTGAAAACAAGATGTTTAATGACATAACACTACATTTACTGCATAGAATTAGATCACGCACAGTAATGGTTAGAGCACGGTAGCTCTGAAGATATTGATGAATGATCTGACTGGGTCTCTGCAGGTCGTGGCACAACATGTACTGTACTGTGTGATCAATCAGCAGGACATGGGTTGGGATGGGAAGAGCACAAGTATTCTTTACCACATCGGACGCCGTCTGCAAGGTGGTGCTGGACTACAAGAAGAAGAAACTTTGGTTTTTCTTCTCTGCCTTTTGTAGGTTGTGTTTGTGCTCCAAGTCGTCTCAGCTCTTAGTTTGTTTTTTTTGGTAGTTGTAGGTAGTTCCTGTTAGGGTCCATCCTCAGTTTTTGCCAGGCCTTGTCTTTGCAAGATGACGTGTATTGCTCTGTAGTGAAGGAAAGTGAGACCAACCTCTGAAATTACACCTCTCACACGTTTGTAATTTGACCTAAAAGGTCTAAAGTATGTGAAAGTATAACAAGTATAATTTATACTTAATTTACACTTTTTTTTAATTGATCCCCAGTGGGGAAATTACAAATTGTTTCACTCTGTTGTTAGAACAGAGTACATACAGAAATCTTATATACATACAGAATCATGTTGTGAAAATATTCTAACATCTAAGTAAAACTTTAAAGAGCGGAAAGTGTACAAGAGTGCACTAAACATCATTTTGTGCACTGAATAGTTCTGCTTTTCTGTTGGTTTAATGTTGTGCAATAAACTAGTGAAAGCTAATTATAATCATTATGTTCTGTTACGTTCTGGTGCTGTCTAATTCCTACAGTTTTACAGAAGGAAACCAAGCAGAAAGTGGCTGTGATCTGGAGCGTTACCCTGCAGTGCTTTGAACGGTATGTACAGTATAACTTAACTCTTAAACAATAAACCAGTGTTTAATTTCACTTATATGTACTATTAATAAGACCAACCAACCATAATAAGCTTCATTTACCTGAAAACCTAACGACATGTACCCCTAACAAATGTCTCCATGGGTAAATAAATAACTAAGACCAGTAACAATGTTAGTTAACTCAACCTTTAAATTAAAGGTGCTCTAAGCGATGTTTTTTAGGCTACATTTTTTGTCACATACAGCAAACATCTCCTCACTATCTGCTAGCTGCCTGTCCCCTGAACACACTGTAAAAAACATCTCCTCACTATCTGCTAGCTGCCTGTCTCCTGAACACACTGTAAAAAACATCTCCTCACTATCTGCTAGCTGCCTGTCCCCTGAACACACTGTAAAAAACATCTCCTCAATATCTGCTAGCTGCCTGTCCCCTGAACACACTGTAAAAAACATCTCCTCACTATCTGCTAGCTGCCTGTCCCCTGAACACACTGTAAAAAACATCTCCTCACTATCTGCTAGCTGCCTGTCCCCTGAACACACTGTAAGAAACATCTCCTCACTATCTGCCTGTCCCCTGAACACACTGTAAAAAACATCTCCTCACTATCTGCCTGTTCCCTGAACACACTGTAAAAAACATCTCCTCACTATATGCCTGTTCCCTGAACACACTGTAAGAAATATCTCCTCACTATCTGCTAGCTGCCTGTCCCCTGAACACACTGTAAAAAACATCTCCTCACTATCTGCTAGCTGCCTGTCCCCTGAACACACTGTAAAAACATCTCACTATCTGCCTGTCCCCTGAACACACTGTAAAAAACATCTCCTCTCTATCTGCTAGCTGCCTGTCCCCTGAACACACTGTAAAAACATCTCCTCTCTATCTGCTAGCTGCCTGTCCCCTGAACACACTGTAAAAAACATCTCCTCACTATCTGCTAGCTGCCTGTCCCCTGAACACACTGTAAAAAACATCTCCTCACTATCTGCTAGCTGCCTGTCCCCTGAACACACTGTAAAAAACATCTCCTCACTATCTGCTAGCTGCCTGTCCCCTGAACACACTGTAAAAAACATGTCCTCACTATCTGCCTGTCCCCTGAACACACTGTAAAAAAACACCTCCTCACTATCTGCTAGCTGCCTGTCCCCTGAACACACTGTAAAAAACATCTCCTCACTATCTGCTAGCTGCCTGTCCCCTGAACACACTGTAAAAAACATCTCCTCACTATCTGCTAGCTGCCTGTCCCCTGAACACACTGTAAAAAACATCTCCTCTCTATCTGCTAGCTGCCTGTCTCCTGAACACACTGTAAAAATATCTCCTCACTATCTGCTAGCTGCCTGTCCCCTGAACACACTGTAAAAAACATCTCCTCACTATCTGCCTGTTCCCTGAACACACTGTAAGAAACATCTCCTCACTATCTGCTAGCTGCCTGTCCCCTGAACACACTGTAAAAAACATCTCCTCACTATCTGCTAGCTGCCTGTCCCCTGAACACCCTGTAAAAACGTCTCCTCACTATCTGCCTGTCCCCTGAACACACTGTAAAAAACATCTCATCACTATCTGCCTGTCCCCTGAACACACTGTAAAAAACATCTCCTCACTATCTGCCTGTCCCCTGAACACACTGTAAAAAACATCTCCTCACTATCTGCCTGTCCCCTGAACACACTGTAAAAAACATCTCCTCACTATCTGCTAGCTGCCTGTCCCCTGAACACACTGTAAAAAACATCTCCTCACTATCTGCTAGCTGCCTGTCCCTTGAACACACTGTAAAAACGTCTCCTCACTATCTGCCTGTCCCCTGAACACACTGTAAAAAACATCTCCTCACTATCTGCCTGTCCCCTGAACACACTGTAAAAAACATCTCCTCACTATCTGTTAGCTGCCTGTCCCCTGAGCACACTGTAAAAAACATCTCCTCACTATCTGCCTGTCCCCTGAACACACTGTAAAAAAACATCTCCTCACTATCTGCTAGCTGCTTGTCCCTTGAACACACTGTAAAAAACATATCCTCACTACCTGCCTGTCCCCTGAACACACTGTAAAAAACATCTTCTCACTATCTGCCTGTCCCTGAACACACTGTAAGAAACATCTCCTCACTATCTGCTAGCTGCCTGTCCCCTAAACACACTGTAAAAAAACATCTCCTCACTATCTGCTAGCTGCCTGTCCCCTGAACACACTGTAAAAAACATCTCCTCACTATCTGCTAGCTGCCTGTCCCCTGAACACACTGTAAAAAACATCTCCTCACTATCTGCTAGCTGCCTGTCCCCTGAACACACTGTAAAAAACATCTCATCACTATCTGCTAGCTGCCTGTCCCCTGAACACACTGTAAAAAACATCTCTCTATCTGCTAGCTGCCTGTCCCCTGAACACACTGTAAAAAACATCTCCTCACTATCTGCTAGCTGCCTGTCCCCTGAACACACTGTAAAAAACATCTCCTCACTATCTGCTAGCTGCCTGTCCCCTGAACACACTGTAAAAAACATCTCCTCACTATCTGCTAGCTGCCCTGTCCCCTGAACACACTGTAAAAAACATCTCATCACTATCTGCTAGCTGCCTGTCTCCTGAACACACTGTAAAAACATCTCCTCACTATCTGCTAGCTGCCTGTCTCTTGGAAAAAAGGGTCCGTGCGCCGGGCACATGGTTCTAAAGGGAACACACCTCCCTGTAAGACCAGCACGCCCATGGGCCACAGATGGGCGCAGGTGCATTTGCTGTTTAAACGACGTGGGCGCTGGATGGGAAATTGACAACTGCGTCGGTCCTAAACTATCAAAGACATAATTGTCGGGCTTTGCGCTGGCTGTGCCGGGTGCAAGATAGGGCCCTAATGGCGCTTACCCACTGCTAATACCAGCTTGACTCGACTCACCCACGGTGCCCCGTCCTCCATTTTCCATTTAGTACCACCTCATGCATGAGGTGAGCGGGGCTGGTCGTCATAGCGAAGCCGCAGGAAACTGCCGTGACCTAACATGACACACACACAGAATGTCATGAGATATGCGGTTGATGAACTGCAGCAGTACCCGGAAGTCTGCGTTTACTCTGCTTCTGACTGGCTAGTAGTCCTTAGCTACTGTCAGGACAGACCCTCATACTCTGCTTCTGACTGGCTAGTAGTCCTTACCTAGGTACTATCAGGACACGCCCTCATACTCTGCTTCTGACTGGCTAGTAGTCCTTACCTAGGTACTGTCAGGGCACGCTCTCATGCTCTGCTTCTGACTGGCTAGTAGTCCTTACGTAGGTACTGTCAGGACACGTCCTCATACTCTGCTTCTGACTGGCTAGTAGTCCTTACCTAGGTACTGTCAGGACACGCCCTCATACTCTGCTTCTGGCTGGCTAGTAGTCCTTACCTAGGTACTGTCAGGGCACGCTCTCATACTCTGCTTCTGACTGGCTAGTAGTCCTTACCTAGGTACTGTCAGGACACGCCCTCATACTCTGCTTCTGACTGGCTAGTAGTCCTTACCTAGGTACTGTCAGGACACGCCCTCATACTCTGCTTCTGGCTGGCTAGTAGTCCTTACCTAGGTACTGTCAGGGCACGCTCTCATACTCTGCTTCTGACTGGCTAGTAGTCCTTACCTAGGTACTGTCAGGACACGCCCTCATACTCTGCTTCTGACTGGCTAGTAGTCCTTACCTAGGTATTGTCAGGGCACGCCCTCATACTCTGCTTCTGACTGGCTAGTAGTCCTTACCTAGGTACTTTCAGGGCACGCTCTCATGCTCTGCTTCTGACTGGCTAGTAGTCCTTACCTAGTTACTGAGCATGTGCGACTCCCAACAAAGATATAACAGAAGTTAGATGTCTCACTCTGTAGCAAAAACAGAGAGCTCAACACACAGGGTGAAAAGAGGAGCTGCAGCAATGAGCAGTACAACTAAAATATGGTGTTTTTTGAAAATTAAACCACGTAAACCTATTCTGGTACAACTTCTAAATACAATTATGAACCTGAAAATTAGCATAATATGAGCACTTTAACATAGTGAATTTCCGGAAAGATAATAGACAACAAGTGGAAGGTGGAGGTTTGATCCAAATAAACAGGACAGATGAATGAGAAAGGAACAAAGACAAAAAGGGATTTGGTCACCAACATTTAGACATAAAATGTTATAGCTGGTACATTAAAAAGCAAAGGTCTATAGTACCATAGGTGAAAACCTTGTTGAAGTTGGGCCTAGTATTAATAACAATTCTTGGTAAAGCTGAACACTGACTTTGGCACCAAAAATCATTTTCAGACAAATATTCAGACACACCAATAAAAGGTCTGGCTGTTTTCATACAGAACTTCTAAAAACCCATCTTTATAGGCTTTCTACTCCATCTCTGTCTTATGTTTTAGTTTGACCTGTCTCTCATTTAGCTGCAAAGATTAATCGATAAGTTGTCAACTATTAATCATTTTGAGTCATTTAAAAAAAAAAATTAAATAAATAGTCAAAATTCTCTGATTCCAGCTTGTGAAATGTGAATATTTTCTTGTTTCTTTACTCCTCTGTGACAGAGAACTAAATATATTTGAGTGATATATATTCAGAGTAGGCCTATGTCTAGGCCACACTCAAAAATCAGCTATGAAAATAATCGTTAGTTGCAGTCCTAAGTGTGTTTCTTATATAAAGTTGTTTCTTTAACTGTATTGCACCAGCTGCAGGTCACCTACGTTCTTTTAATGAGCTAAATATGATCTATATATAATGAGGTGGAAGAATAAGACTGATCAGATATTCTGGTGAAATGTGATGAAGAATTGCTGCGGGACACTAAACACTCATCTGAACTTGTTGATGAAAGATCAGTGCACATATTGAGGTGTATTCTCACTTCAGTCTGTTACACCCCCTTTTGGCACCTACGGGTCTGTTTGGTTGAGTGCGATGCGCGTGTTCGTCCTTTTTAGACACTTCCTGCTTTTTTGAGCCCGAGCAACGTGCATGTCCCGTTGACTCAGCCCCCGGGGGTAGCAGGCTGGGCTGGTGCTGTGTCGCAGCAGTGGAGCTATTTGTACATGTGTTAGTCCTACAGCTGCTCTGCTGCTGTTGGTGAGGAGATACCGTTACTGCCAGTGCTGTACCGTATTACAGCACTGGAGGAAATGAGGCGTATTGGGCTTTAAGGGTGCAAGAGAGAGGAAAGACCAACCCGGATTCAAACAGGTGTCCGGCTGTCTCCCATCAGCCCGAGACCGGAGGAGGAAGAGACAGAGAGACAGAGAGAGAGAGAAGAGGGGCAAAGGGACGGGGGATATTGTGAATATAGCCCAGAAATCGCGCAGCCGATGGGCAAATCAATCCGCTAATTTGAGGACGTGTCGTTTCTTTCAGTAAACCGTGCCCTTTTTCGGTTCAACGGTGATGGAGACCCGACATCAGAAACACGGCTTTTCGGTTTTTATTTTATTTTAAATTTATTTAGGCAATAGGCCTCTCTGTTTTGAAAAAAAGATAATTAGCCGTTCATCTCTTTTCTTTTTCGCTCTCTCTCTCTCTCTCTCTCTCTCTCTCTCTCTCTCTCTCTCTCTCAAGAGGAGGTGGTAGAAGAGGGAAGGCGGTGACTGACGTCCCCCACGGGACAGGCCGTCCGACCCACGCTTCTAACAGGTGTGTCTGAAGAGGGCATATATCGCTCCAATTTGCACCGCCCGTCCGGTCCATCCGTGCCCCCTCCCTCCCTGTGTCATTGTTCCCGGGGAAATTACATCCAAACAGGGGCTGGTTAGGAGTTAATTCGTCTTCGTTTAGGTATCCCCAGTGAGCGCTCATTCTTTTTTTTCTTTCGGTCTCTTCGCAAATGTCCATTGGTGCGTAACAGCAGAGAGGAGGAAGGAGGAGGTGGATATATCCAAACGGCTAATATTGAGACGTTAATTTAAAAAAAAGAAACAACGTACGGGACTTTGGAGCGTTGTTCGTGTTTTTCTTGAGGAATGGAGACAATTTAAAACGACTGAACTGGTCGGTTAAGAGCACAAGGGAAGATTTGGAGATTTTCCAGATTTTATTCGCCAGATAGGAAGGTCTTGACTGAGTTCGCCCCCTGGTAAAGAAGGCAGAAAGCCGCCGTTTGGTGCTGTCGTTTCGGCGACGTTCGCTAGCCAAACCGAACCCGATTCTGAGCTATTTTAGCGGACAACAAAGTGGGTCTTTAAGGGACACTTGTCTTGTTAAAACAAAGTCCACCTCGTTTTTATCATGACAACGAGAAAAGGCAGCAGTGTGGCGGACACGGTGACTACCTCCACCACCAACCACCAGAACCAGCCGAGGAGCCGGAGTCCCAGCAGCGGGGTCCCGGCGCCCGAGGAGACGGGCGGAGGGGCGGAGATGTTCGGGGAATTTCAGGAGTGGTGCCTCCGGACGTACGGGGACTCCGGCAAGACCAAGACCGTGACCCGGCGTAAATACAACAAAATCCTCCAGACCCTGATCCAGGGGGACGAAGAGAACAGCAACGGGGTGTTCATACACGAGAAGAATAACAACCACATCAACGCCAAATTTAAATTCTGGGTCAAGTCCAAGGGCTTCCAGGTCGGGACGCTGCAGGACGGCAAGAACGGGTCATCGGACAGGCCGGTGCTGTACGTCCCCATCAAGGCGACGGTTAGTGCATCTTCCTCTTTCACTCTTGTGTGTGTGTGTGTGTGTGTGTGTGTGTGTGTGTGTGTGTGTGTGTGAGTGGCCTGAAGCTGTAGCCTACAACATAACATTCCCTCTCTCAGTGCCACATAGCAAACACCTGTATTCCAGTTGACTGACAATATACAGGAAAAGTTTCTCACCAAAGTTATACTTAATGATGGTTAAAGAAACGTATTAGGGCTGTCCTCAACTAAAGAAATTCTTGTATTTAGTCGACTTGTAAAACTAAGTTTCTCCACAAAGAATCATGCAAAAGCACTTAATTTTTTTTAGAGATGTGCTCATAAGTTTCTTGGAAATAACAATGAGCATGAAAAAGCATACGTGATGTTATCGACTAAATGAATCCAGCCGACTAAGACCAAAACAACATCGACTCATCGACTAAAAGGGGGGCAGCCCTACTTTTCATTCATTATCAGTTCATTTATTTAGCAATAAAAAGAAATAATGACAGGTGCCTGACACAGTTCACCAGAGCCAGAAGTCATCACTTTGTGTGACTACTGTACAAACGCACAATATGTTATTCATGATGAGATGAAACCAAGAAAAGGAAACGGCTATTGGCATTTAACAGGCTGCAACCAGTAACTATATAAATATCTACAAATGACTAAAAATGCAGCTTCTGTTATGACTGTTAACGACAGTTAAAAATCACCCGGGAATCAGAAGAAACTTGCAGTTTTTGTCTGTAGTGCAGTTTGGTATGGAATTGATTCAATTAAGGCTGCAACTAATGATTCATTTCAATGTGGATTTTCATTCACTGTCATTTTTTTTAGTCTCTAAAATGTCAGAAAATGGTTAACAATGTGGATCAGTGTTCCCCAAAAAGCCCAGGATGACGTCCTCAAATGTCTTGTTCTGTCCTCAACTCAAAAGATATTCAGTTTCCTGTCCCAGAGGAGAGAATAATCTAACATAATCACATTTAACATGCTGGAATCAGAGACATTTGACTTTTTTCATAAAAAAATACTTAAATAGATTAATGGATTATCAAAATAGTTTGCAGTTAATTTAATAGTTGACAACTTATGGCTTTGTCTTTGCAGCTAGATGAATTTTCTGTCAACTGGTCAGAATACGGCTTTTTCTTCTGGTTGAACTATGTCCAAATTACAGCGACCGGCCACTAAATTAATAACAAATGAACAACTTAATGTTCCATTCACACACTCTTGAAACAGCGTAGGAAAGCACAGTGCTGTCGCCAGATGACTGACGAGAAGGGCTGGGCCATAGGGAGATACAGTCAGTCAGTCAGGCAGGCAGGCAGGTAATGACCTTTGACCCAGAGTTTACATCTTCCACAAGACCCCATTTGAACTGTCAAAACTCATTCTTCCTTTATCTCAAACCTGATTTCAAACCTTCATCATTTCATTGCGCGTGAAGTCCTGCACTCTTTCAAATCTAGCTCTATGACAACACACACATTTGTCTGGATAGAATTCTTCTTCCTCATGGTATATTTTATACTATAAATATTTAAAATATTTATAAATATTTCTTGTATTATTCTTAGTACTCCAGCATTCTGCATACGTTATCTTATGCTCATACAATATTTTAATAATTTAAAAATGCTTATTAGTAGTTTAGGTCCAGCTGCTGCCTTGATCTAACTTGAGAAAAGGTGTGAGGTTTAGATTGGTTTGTGGAGCTCCGGGGTCAGAACATCTTAGATTTGGTCTTTGTGCTTTTACACACTGCACAGGGCCCACCATCCAGAACCTTTAAGTTGTGATTTATTCATAAACTCTGTTTGAAAAGCATTCACTGACGACAAACAATGAGCCTGGATGTCCTAAATAAGCTCATTTTAACCCACAGATGTGAGGTGTGATGATAAGCCTGGCTTGTATAAGTCTGGGTTGTAACTCTACAACTATAAAATAATGATGCATATTGTATATGTGCTTATGTGCAACAGTTTTTTTTCTTACTGTCAGAAGTTAATGTTGGCTTGATCTCTATTATGTAGCATCAGTTACTGGGTCAAATGACCCTGGTCTGACCCATGTTATTGGCGTGAAAGTGGTATTAGTTATTCAAGTAGCAGAGCAAGCAGTGTGCAACATTTCACTGTTTATTATTCATGTCTATTTGTAAAGGTTGCATCCATAAAAAAGCCACCGTGAAAAACATTGACTCATAATTCTTACCAAATGATTGTTTGTTGGAAAGTAAAGCACATTATGGTTTATTTCTAGAATATATTTGTTGCCTAATTGTTCACGTTATTGATCTTGCAAGAATGGCAAATATTTACTGGTTCCAGCTTCTGAAATGTGAGGATTTACCTGTCTTTGTTGTCAATTTGTGATCAATTTGTTAGCATATTGGGACATTTTATAGATTGAAAGATTAATGAATAATGACTAGGGCTGTAACTAACGATTATTTTCATAGTCGATTAATCTGTCGATTATTTTCTCGATTAATCGATTAGTTGTTTGATCTATAAAAATGTCAAAACATGGTGAAAAATAAGGATCAGTGTTTCCCAAAGCCTAAGATGACGTCCTCAAATGTCTTGTTTTGTCCACAACTCAAACACAGAGGAGAGAAGAAACTAGAAGATATTCAGATTACTGTCACAAAGAGAAGAAACTATAAGATATTCAGTTTACTGTCCCAGTGGAGAGAAGAGACTAGAAGATATTCAGATTACTGTCCCAGAGGAGAGAAGAGACTAGAAGATATTCAGATTACTGTCCCAGAGGAGAGAAGAGACTAGAAGATATTCAGATTACTGTCACAGAGGAGAGAAGAGACTAGAAGATATTCAGATTACTGTCACAGAGGAGAGAAGAAACTAGAAGATATTCAGATTACTGTCCCAGAGGAGAGAAGAGACTAGAAGATATTCAGATTACTGTCCCAGAGGAGAGAAGAAACTAGAAGATATTCAGATTACTGTCCCAGAGGAGAGAAGAGACTAGAAGATATTCAGATTACTGTCCCAGAGGAGAGAAGAGACTAGAATATATTCAGATTACTGTCCCAGAGGAGAGAAGAGACTAGAAGATATTCAGATTACTGTCCCAGAGGAGAGAAGAGACTAGAAGATATTCAGATTACTGTCCCAGAGGAGAGAAGAGACTAGAAGATATTCAGATTACTGTCCCAGAGGAGAGAAGAGACTAGAATATATTCAGATTACTGTCACAGAGGAGAGAAGAAACTAGAAGATATTCAGATTACTGTCCCAGAGGAGAGAAGAGACTAGAAGATATTCAGATTACTGTCACAGAGGAGAGAAGAAACTAGAAGATATTCAGATTACTGTCCCAGAGGAGAGAAGAGACTAGAATATATTCAGATTACTGTCCCAGAGGAGAGAAGAAACTAGAAGATATTCAGATTACTGTCACAGAGGAGAGAAGAAACTAGAAGATATTCAGATTACTGTCCCAGAGGAGAGAAGATACTAGAAGATATTCAGATTACTGTCCCAGAGGAGAGAAGAAACTAGAAGATATTCAGATTACTGTCCCAGAGGAGAGAAGAAACTAGAAGATATTCAGATTACTGTCCCAGAGAGAAGAAACTAGAAGATATTCAGATTACTGTCCCAGAGAGAAGAAACTAGAAGATATTCAGTTTACTGTCACAGAGGAGAGAAGAGACTAGAATATATTCATATTACTGTCACAGAGGAGAGAAGAGACTAGAAGATATTCAGATTACTGTCAGAGAGGAGAGAAGATACTAGAAGATATTCAGATTACTGTCACAGAGGAGAGAAGATACTAGAAGATATTCAGATTACTGTCCCAGAGAGAAGAGACTAGAAGATATTCAGATTACTGTCCCAGAGAGAAGATACTAGAAGATATTCAGATTACTGTCCCAGAGAGAAGAGACTAGAAGATATTCAGATTACTGTCCCAGAGGAGAGAAGAGACTAGAAGATATTCATATTACTGTCACAGAGGAGAGAAGAGGCTAGGAGATATTCAGATTACTGTCCCAGAGGAGAGAAGACACTAGAAGATATTCAGATTACTGTCCCAGAGGAGAGAAGAGACTAGAAGATATTCAGATTACTGTCCCAGAGGAGAGAAGAGACTAGAAGATATTCAGATTACTGTCCCAGAGAGAAGAAACTAGAATATATTCAGATTACTGTCCCAGAGAGAAGAAACTAGAAGATATTCAGTTTACTGTCATAGAGGAGAGAAGAGACTAGAAGATATTCAGATTACTGTCCCAGTGGAGAGAAGAGACTAGAAGATATTCAGATTACTGTCCCAGAGAGAAGAAACTAGAAGATATTCAGATTACTGTCACAGAGGAGAGAAGAGACTAGAATATATTCAGATTACTGTCACAGAGGAGAGAAGACACTAGAAGATATTCAGATTACGGTCACAGAGGAGAGAATAAACTAGAAGATATTCAGATTACTGTCACAGAGGAGAGAAGAAACTAGAAGATATTCAGATTACTGTCCCAGAGGAGAGAAGATACTAGAAGATATTCAGTTTACTGTCAAAGAGGAGAGAAGAAACTAGAAGATATTCAGATTACTGTCCCAGAGGAGAGAAGAGACTAGAAGATATTCAGATTACTGTCCCAGAGGAGAGAAGAGACTAGAAGATATTCAGATTACTGTCCCAGAGGAGAGAAGATACTAGAAGATATTCAGATTACTGTCCCAGAGGAGAGAAGAGACTAGAAGATATTCAGATTACTGTCCCAGAGGAGAGAAGAAACTAGAAGATATTCAGATTACTGTCCCAGAGGAGCGAAGAAACTAGAAGATATTCAGATTACTGTCCCAGAGGAGAGAAGAAACTAGAAGATATTCAGATTACTGTCCCAGAGGAGAGAAGAAACTAGAAGATATTCATATTTAACAAGCTGACATCACAGAAATCTTATTTTTTTTAATAAAAAAATGACTCAAACGATTAATTGATTATCCAAATAGTTGGCAATTAATTTAATAGTTGACAACTAATCAATTCATCGATTCATCGTTGCACCTCTAATAATGACAATTTTTTGTTGCAGACTAAGATTTGGGTGTCACGACTAAAGAAAGACGTTACAGTCATTGGTTGTTGTTAAAAATAAACTATTCCTTCTCCTCTTCTGCACACATTGCAGCATCGGTGATCAATACTAATTGTTGATTGTCATGCGTCCATTGATGTCCAGCTACAGGTACAGTGGTGGTGGTGACACAACTGTAATCCCAGTATGTGTTGTCCTCTGTATTCATCCAGTTGGTCAGTATGTGTGACTGAGTTGTGTCAGTGTTTTGGCTTGTCAGCGGTCTGTTCCCACGTCATGGCTTGGTGTTTCCAAGCAGAATCATCTATATTTTCCAGATATTATAAGCTGGTAAAATGTGTGTACATGTTATGCATAAGATATTGCAGGGAGGGATTCAACCTCTGTATGCTTTTTCTCCTCTGTGCTTGTGTGAGTGGCTGGGAGCAGCCCTGGACTACATGTTGTTGGTATGTTTAAACCAGAGAGCACTTGTTGAATGCAGAGTGCAGTGTGAGTGGGAATGCACAAAGATATGAATGAAAGGTATATATTTAGAAATGATTGAGTCCAGTCTGTCATTTCAAATGGCTTGTGAATGCAGTTGAATCGCTGCAAAGCTTTGATTCTTGTTTGTATCTGACTCCGATGGGTTGTTCAAATGGCTGAACAGACCGGTCGATGTAACGCTGTGGAGAAGGGTTTGAGGTGCTAATTTCACCATGTCCCATCTCATTTCTTATTCAGATTAACATCAGGAGTATCGCAGTCAGGACTGGGAATCCTCTTGCAGAGTTTATCTTGTGTAAATCCCTCAGCAGGTCTGTTGAGTCTGTTTAGTATCTGAGGATCGGGCTGTTTAGACTGCAGAGAGAGAGAAACAAATGGCTCTTCTGTTTTCTCCTGAACTGGAACGGAGTGTTTTATTTTGAAACATAACTGGGTCACTGTTAGAAAAGTGAGGACAATTCTCCAGAGTGTGGGCGTTTCAGCCAGTCCTCACTTGGTTAAGTATTACCAGAGGGCTATTTCACAAAATCTAGATAGTGGATTAAACCGGAAGTTCCCAGTTATCCTGGCTTCATTTAGCCTTGACTCGGTTTCACCAAAGCACAGGCACCTAATTGTATCGTTGCAGACTTTGTGATATCTGCAAATATTGTACCATTGTCCAAAGAATCAATATTATTATATTGATGGTATCGTGATAAACTGTGTGATTTACACTCCTACTCCAGACCAGACTAACAGCCAGGATTTATTAATCCTGGTGTCTCTTCTGTTCTTCTTTACCTTAAATACAATCCTCCCAAATTAAAGTCCCAGTTCATTGGACCAGTTACTTTATAGTGTAGGCTATACTGTAGCCTACATTCATGAAACAACAGGAGAGGACACCTCATTTTCTTTTCACCTTATATTTTGCTGGGGGAAATAACGGCATGTTTACAATGAGCACTGAATGTATAACTTAATAATCTACATAGTTTCTAGATTTCAGAGTCCAATTAATTCAATGTCTTTCTTTTCTATGTCCGTATACACGAGGAAGCAAAGCATACAATACAGTATGTGTCCGCTGTAATAAAACAGCCAGAAAAAGTGCGGCAGACATAGAGGACCGACTGAATGATAGTCTAAAAATATAAATTGACCAACCACTGCTCTTAAGTGAAAGCATTCAAGGAGTTACTTGGCATTTGCACAAACGGACAATTGTTCAAAAATTCGATACCTCAGTTTCGATGCCGGTTCCTTAACGATACTTTTTCCGATACAATATGTTTTAAAATCCATACTCAAGATTGGTATCAATCCAAACTTTAAAAATTAACAAAAAAAGGGAAACATTTTTGCCACAACATGAAGATATTATAAATAATAAATAAATAAACAAATGACATTGTGTTCAGGCTAAACAACAAAGACTTATTAGTGCAAACTGCAAAATGACACAACCCTTTAACAATAAACGTGGTGACTGCCCTGTTGTCAACATTGAACTAATGGAGAACTAACTTAAGTGCAAAGGAATGGAATTGCCTTGTTGCTGAAAGGTGCTGTAGAAATAAAGCCCCTTGCCTTACAACCTCAGCCTGTCAGTCAGTCCCCATGGCATAGAAACCACTGTGCCTACTTGTCTCAGAGGAAGTGTCACCGCGACCGCTTTCGCCTCGCCATTAATATTATATCGCAGCAAGCGCTGTCTGCGTGAAGTTTTGAAAAACTATCACCACACTTGAAACCACTTTAACAATATTGTGTGTGTGTGTGTGTGTGTTGGAGCTCCGCTCTCTGTCAATATGCAGAGAGGACAGATAAGCTTGTGCTTACACGGTCAGACGCTTTTGGAACCGAAATTTGGCACCGAGAAATGTTGACGCCATAGTTAAGGCGGCAGGCTGGTGTTGCTAAGGCGGCTGCCGTAACTGCAAAGTGCTGCGGGAAACCCTGGTAACCATGTAGCAAGCTGATATCCAAACAAGAATAATACACTTTAACATAAATATATCAGATTCTTTCTGCGTACCACTTTTTTTCAGAACTGTGAGCATGTTGTTTAAAGAAAAGGAATTTCCCTCGTGCAGATGGAACCTGTAGTCTGGTCTTTATCTCATCTCCTACCTGTTGAGCGAGGTGAGGAATACACTCCTGGATGTGTTGAACTACACCGCATCTTAATGCCGTGTTTATGGCTCAAAGCAGCATCCTGCTGAGAGGGGTGTGACCTGACAGCAGCAACAGCTGATCAGACAGCAACTGTGTTTATACACTGGAACACAAATTGTGTGTGTGTGTGTGTGTGTGTGTGTGTGTGTGTGTGTGTGTGTGTGTGTGTGTGTGTGTGTGTGTGTGTGTGTGTGTGTGTGTGTGAGAAATGGATGATATTCCTCCACTGATCTCTGAGGTATGAAACAATGTACGGATGGAAGAAATGAAGACAAAAAAGGTTGAGCATATAACCCTCTCCTGGGGTTTAGTTAATGATTTAAAGTGACAAAAGAACTGGCGCTATTCCTTTGCCTTTGTTTGCATTCATTACTCGTCTGTGTAAGACACAAGCTCTTAATCCATTTGTGCTAAATACGATGCAGCGCTTTAACCCACCTTCTAGTATCAGCTCAGCTTGCCTGGAACCTTGTCTGAGGTGGTACCTAAAAAGTACCAGGTACTATTTACAACTTTTGGCAAATGGTAAACCCAGAAAAGTCGAGTTGACCTGTACCATGCAGTGGAAAAGTGGCAAAAGCTGCAGCTAATGTTCTGGTGGTTAACTTCTTCTGTATCAAGATAAAAACAAAGGAGAAAGTAGCATTGTGATTTCATTTTTATTTTGTGGAAGCAGTTGGACACACTGCTAATGCTTGCTTCGGCTGGTTTAAAATGTGCTTCTATCAGTTATCAGGACCTTCATACAACCATATGGGCGAAGCCGGTCACCCTCCAACAATCCTCAGGAAATGCCTGTTGTTCTAAATAATTGGGTATTGTCAGGATGTCTTGGCGTTTCCCTTTCAATGTACTTTCATTTCACTTTCAAATGGGAAAAGGTATATTTTATTTAGGGCTGTCAAACAGTTATTTTTTTTTAATCGTGATTAATCGCTGAACTTCTGTAGTTAATCGCAATTAATCACATATTTTATCACATGATTAAAATTCTATTATTTTGCATTTCAGAACAGTTTTTAAGTACATATTAACACTCAAAAGCAATTTTTACCAGTGTATCTTGATTGGGAATCAAATGAATGCAAAGAAAGTGACTTTATGAACTTGATTTTAAGATTTGTAATTATTTATTTACTGTAAACAAAAGAAAAAATGTGTGAATCTGTCATTATTGTACAATTCCTCCAAGTACCTAACTAAAAAACAAAAAATCCCTCTCCTTACCAGAGTCAATCTAGTGTTTAGTAACTCCTAAATAATGTAGATTCCTCCCTGAGGTCCAGTGATCAGCGGTTAATGAGACAGTGTTTGCAGCACCTTGCAGCAGTTCCAGTGGGGCTGCTTTCTCAGTGTCGTACAGGCTGTGTGCGGGGCTGCTGTCCCCCTCGACGAGGTTAGAACATGCCAACCGTAGGTAGCACTTCTTTAAGATCTGAGTCCTCTATGATGCTGACAGGTCTGCAGTTAGTTGCCACCCGTTTCGCAAGATTTTTGGGGATTTGGTTTCATCCACAGGTTTTATTTCATGTATGGGATGTATTTATTGTATGCATTTTAATAGTTATAAATTCTTAAATTAATACTTTGTAATTTCTGTTTTAATTTTAAAAACCAGGGACAGGGGTTGCAAATTAGTCATGGCTATAAACCTGTATGCATGGCATCTACTTTGTATTCTTTATAAAGCAATGTTCTATGAATTTGTCCCTATCAAATAAATATTAAATAAATAAAATGGGTAGCATCCTAGCTGGTAGCATCACGTTAACTGTACTACTATGCTTAGCTCGTAGGTGGTAGCTCAAGCTTGACGTGCTTCAGTGATATTTTAATTTGGCTTTACACAACGTGCATATGGCTTTCGACTTGTCTACGAGCCGTCCGGGAGTTTCTGAAAATAAAAAGCTCCATTCAGGATTTCATTGCTGCTGTCTTTCTCCATCATGCTGCAGCCTGCAGCAGCAGGATGTGTTAGGAGGAAGTGACAGCTTGATGAGAAGTAACGGTGCTGCAAAGGGTCAAAATAGTAGCCTGTTAGGACCATGCAAAACCGAGTGAAGTGTAAAATAAATTAATAAATGCCGGCATGCGATTAAAAAAAAAAATGTATTGCATCGTGTTGGCCCTTAATCGCATCGCGATTAACGTGTTAACACTGACAGCCCTAATTTTATTGTAACTGTTCGGACAAAACAAGTGTCAAGTTCCTTGAGCTTCAGGAACTTGATTTCATTTTAATTGATTAATCAAGAAAGTAGTTGGCAGATTGCCTGGGTCCAGACCTCTGATTCTGCCCACTCCACCAAGTTGACAACCATGTTTGGGAAAAGAAACTATTTGACATGTACTTACAGCCATGTTCCATCTGCTAACATGGAGGGCTGGTGTTTATGACCTATACTGCAGCCAGCCACCAGGGGGTGGTCCAGATGTTTTGGCTTCACTCATATGCATCAACTCCTGGTTTCAGTTGATATAAGCGGCCGTGTTTGGGTGATACGGAGAAAATCAAATATAAAGATACTTTTGACCAAAACATCGATGTTGATATAGTGGCGATATTGTAGTGTTGACAGTTGCTGCTTTCACAAAATACACTTTACTTGTAATGCAGCCTTTAAACCAAGAAAAGACAACACTTATGTCATATTACGATATTACTATATTCAAAATTGAAGACGATATCTAGCCTTATATATCGATATATCGATATATTGCCCAGCCCTAGTTCCTGTCCTTGTCACTGCTCTAGTAAATCCTACTGTTTGGGGCACCATAGTCTATACCGACGACATTCCACTTCCAGGATTGTTCAGGAGCCGGCGAAAATTCCACCGCATGTCACACTTTTTAGGCCAGATGTCCGTCCCCTTCCTCTGTCTCTGTGTTGGCGTTCTAACCTCTGGTGGATTTGTGAGGACTATGGTTAACTGCTCCTCAGATCTCTGCAGGGTTAATCCAGACAGCTAGCTAGACTCTCTGTCCAATCTGAGTTTTCTGTTGCACGACTAAAACTACTTTTGAATGTACACATGTTCCACCAAAACAAGTTCCTTCCTGAGACTATTCAGCAGAGGCACCGTGGCTCCGTCCGGAGCTTAGAGTTCAGCAGTAACAAGGACTACAGTGCAGAGTGAACTGGGTACTGAAAAACAATGAAAATACTAGTTTCTGATCGGCTTGTCTGTTTAAATCTTATAATGAGACTTCTCAAACCCTTTCTGTCAACAGTTTAATGAGAGTTCCAAAGCAGAGCACAAGGTGTATTAAACTGCTGCTGACCGTAGCAACAGCACTGTCTGTCAAACTGACAACAAACACACCTTTAATAACTTGACTATTTGAACACAGCTTCACTACTTCCCTTGGATAACTCACCCTGAAACGAAACATGGTAACATACTTTTTATGGCTTTATGGAGGCCATCTCAGGGAATGTGATTCTAGCGATTCTTTGTGTTCAGCTGTAAAGGTGCTGTTGTGTTTTATATCCAGCCAGATAATTGTGCTACATATCATCATCATCCTCCTCTCCAGTGCAGTGATGTCCTTTTCTCACTACCAGAAAGCTTAAGCTGTTTTAAATGAGGGTATGTACCGGCTCCTGGTGGAAAAACTATCCTTCAATTAATTCAAGAGGGCACTTTTAAATTAGCTTAATTAGTAGTGAAACACCCCCATTTTGCTGGCGGGTGTCTTTGGTTTAAGACTTAGAAGAGAATCTGGCCATAAGTTACATGTACGCCCTTATTAATGTAAAATAATGTAATGCATCAGACTAGGGCTGCAGCTATCGATTCTTTTTGTAATCGATTAATCTAGCACTTAATCGATCGATTAATCGGATATGTTTTTTAATTTTAATTTTTAAATTTTTTTTTTTACGTTTTTAAACAACCAAAACTAGACCTATATGTAAATATTAGTTATACTTGAACTATTTTCATTTATATATTTGATTATAATGTCACACAGCTCTGTTACACTTATGCTATTAGATCGTTGATCAGCTGTTTCTCCGTAGAGAGAGAGAGAGAGAGAGAGAGAGAGAGAGAGAGAGTCAGCTGTTTTTCTGAAGGGATAGTCAGCGTGTCAGCTCAGATCGTGGTCACCACTACGTATTTCCTTGTCTTTGATTTTGGTAGTTGTGTTTGATGTGGCGTCATCGTCCATACGACTCTGTGATTGGCTTTTGTCGGTCCTCTTCGTGGAACGGATGATGAAGTTAGACTCCATGTTTTCTGTTGAGATGCTAAAGCTCTGACGTCGTGCTATTATTGTGGTAAGCTAGTTTGATGTTGCAGTAGACCCACTGTCCAGAGTTTTAGTTTTAATTCCGTTTGAACTGATTCCAAACTTTGGACCCTTCCTGTGGTCTCCTCCAGCCGGTCTCTTCTCTCAGCCCTCACTAGTTACCTCTGGCATGTGTCGCCAGCAGCAGACTGAGCCGTCTGGTGAGCGACAGTAGCGGAAACGCCGTCCGTCAGCGATACAACGTTAGTAACACTGATTTAACCAAGCTTCCAGGCAAGTCATTTTGCATCGAGGATTTTTTGTAATCGAATTATTCGAGTTATTCGAGGAATTGTTTCAACCCTACATCAGACCCATGTATGTGTGTACATGTCAAATACATTTTTCCCAAAGCTTGTTTTTGTCATTTTAGGTAGTTCTGATCACACTGATGTTTATTCAAGTGTTTACTTTTCTAATAAGTTTGACTTGTATTAGTTATTTGATGCTATTAAAACAGGTGGCTTTCCTCTGTTGGTTTCTGGATTAATATTCCTGCTGCATGTTGCATTTTGCTGCTGTAGATGTTTGAGCTTAAGTCCTTTTATATACTGTTGGGTAGGAAAAAAAATGTGTTTATTGGATAGTACAGATAGATAGGAAAATGGGGAGAGAGAGTAGGGATGACATGCAGCAAAGGGTCATGGGTCAGATTCCAACCCAGGTCGCTGCTAAGAACTCAGTCTACATGGGGCGCACGCTTTACCGGGTGAGCTAGAGGTCGCCCCTACTGTTGGATAGGTCAGTCTACAGCATTTCATCATATCCTATAAGATCATCATATGTTTGTAGTGCCACTGTCCTGGGAGAACCCCGTATCTCTATCTTTAAAAAGTCAGCTTCTTAAAAATAAATGGACTGCTTTTAGCTTTGTGACCATGTATTTTCCAGCTGATTTTAAAGACTTTATTTAGCTTAGAAGGTAGGAACTTTTCCTCAACACAAAGGAACACTTCATCCTTCAGTTTATCACTAACATTCGATGATTGAAGGAATGATCGGCGATTGGTTTTTCCTACGCATATCTTTAAGCGATTTATAATTAACTTACTATCCCAACTATAATATCTAGAATCTGTGCCCTACTGTTTATTTTCTGGTGGAGCGGTAACTCTAATTTCAGATATCCAAAATGAAAGAAACATTCCACATATCTATATTGTAATTTTGAATATCCAAAATACATTCTGACTGGTAAAATAGCATTACGGATATGTACAACTCCAATTTTACTAGGAAAAATACAATTGTGGATATCTATAATAGTAGCCTAATGCTTCCCATGCAGATAAGACATAAATCACTCCTGGGTAGAAAAATGGCTATATTGCGGAGATATGTAAACATCTGTGAACTTTACTTTTGACTTTTTCTGTCTGTTGTCATTTTCAACCATAACTGTAACGTTTAAAGATATATAGTCAAACATGGTGGTCCGACCTATCAGACGTCTCTTTTGTGCTTAGTTTCTGTCCTGTGTTGCTTCGCTAGCGTCTTTGATAAACCAGATGTCACATTTGAACAGCAACATCTCACTGCCAGTCGGTCTGACTGCTAGTTTGGGTGGTGTCATTTTCTTTTGTCTGTGGCCCAATAGGTAAATCAGGTCGTCAACCTAACATTGGTGACAGTGTTGCCATATAAACATGCATTTTAAATGAATAAGATGAGAGTAGATCCTGATGTTCCTTGTCGTTGTCTGCTCAGCTCGGTTAAATTGTTTGTAGGGGGACGCAGGAGTTTTCTACCTGGAAGTTATTGTCCACAAACATTGTGACTGGGTCTGTAGGATCCAGTGAAAAGTGAAGGCATCAGTGTCTCTGGTGCAAACAGTCTGAAGCTCCAGCTAATGAAGGAAGCACTGTGTGGTTTGTTGGGACTAATAATAGTTGCTATCTATACAGTGGTGTCAAGGACATGTGATGGCTGCTTCCCCTTTCCTTCACTGGCTTCAACCAGAGCCATATACAGACGAGGGTTGGCCAGTTTGAAGAGTTGGATGCTCCAGGGACCATCGTGTTTGACGAAGGTTGGGTATCGTTTGTATTTTTCCGATACCGGTGATAAACGCAACTCTTAAAACGGTGCCGGTGCCTGAACCAATTTATTCAAAATAAAGAGCACAAAACGACAGTCTGTGAAAGAAGAAGAATTTATTTAAAATGTAATAGCAATGACTTTTGAAAATAATTTATTTCAACAGTAAAAAACCGAGACCCGGTTCTATTAAGGACCCAGTTCCAAATTTCTCAAAACCCAAAAATCAAAAAGGTCCGAACTTATCGATACTTCTCTTGAGACTAGTAGTGGATCATACAACAGTATGTCTAAATTATGCAGAAATTATTTAAGAGCACAGTGTGTGCGTAAAGACCATAGGTTTATAGACTAGCACCCCCCAACGAAATCATTCAAAACGTAGTCGCACTGGCAGCCGAGAGCACCGCTCTGTGGGCCCGCTCAATCAGCTCGTTAACCCCGTGAGCCCAAAAAACAGCATCTTTGATTCACCATAACGAGCAGAAACGTACTGTGTTGTGCAGGTCAAAGCTACTACTCACACTTTCTGCTGATGCCTTTGCGTTTTGCAGTGAATCCAAACTCTTACATCCAAGATTGATTAAACTTTATGTTTCAGTACCCAACCCTGTATATGACTGTTTCTGTGTGTGTGTGTGTCCATCATTGCAGCTCTTCTGGTGGGAAAACACTGCTTAACCTTTGACCTACTGTCCTCTGTGTTGACTCTCCAATGTGTGGTAAACTTTGGTTTTAAAACAAGAGGACAAATCCAACTAGCTTGGTTCCAGACCTTTGAAACGCGGCACACATCTCTGAGTTGTGCAGCTATTTAAATAGGTCTGATGTTGTGCTTATTGACAGCTGTTTTCAATCAGGTTTTTTTCCCACACAATTATGAATATGGTTGTAAGTGTCCTGTATCACAGCCACTAAAATGCTAGTCTGGCTTACTGGATGTACAGTGTGGGTATAAGCCTGACATCCGACGCGTTACAGACATCCACTATCTATTGTGCAAGGGCACCGCCGCTGCATCCCGGGCTTAGACGATTGTGATTGGCTAAAAGAAATAGTATCCCAGAATGTTGACTCGAGGAGCAACGCAAGACGAGTAAAACAATGATAGAAAAATTGCAACAAAAAATTGTCAATAAGACGAACCCAGTTGTACAGGTTGTTGGAAGTCAACTTACTGAAATAACAAGCAACAGCAAAAAACTCAATATTTTTGACAACTCTAATCCTGACTGTTGATGATTCATGTAAAAAATGTGTGGTCATTATTGAGCAGCATTGTTCTTGTAACTACTCTCAGTATTCTAGTACAGTAAAAGATTCTTCTACTACCGTAGAGAACTGGCTGTACGATCAGATAGTCCTAGTTGGAACGTGTGACCCAGGGTAACCGCAGATACTGCAACATGGAACTGAACCTAACCTCATGGTCATTTTAACAGCATATATATATATGTAACAATACCCAAATGTAAGCCGCGATGTCCCCAGATGAGAGCTGCCGTCTCATTCAGGGAGAATTAGACACACAGAGCTGTCATGACTTGGAAATGACTCGGATAAACCAGGCTTGTCTGCGCTCTTATCAGCACCGTAGTGGGCTGGGAAATGGTATGTTTAGGTAAACAGATGGATGAATGCAACCTCTGTGTCTGTGTGTGTGTTCTCTGTCCTCTATTGGCAGCAACAGAGACAATTTGTCCCAAGAGCCACGAGAGGAGGAGGAGGAGGAGGAGGGACTCTAGAAGAGTGCTGTCCTGTGCATCTGGGGGTCTGACAGTCTGTGTGTGTCTGTTGAAGGAGGGACAGCTTAATTGGGCTGGCCCACTCTATCAGGCCTCAATGATCTCTGCTATCTGAAAGAGCCCCTTATTCTGTCATTATAAAAACCCTAAATTGACAGGAATTGGTAGGACTCTGGTGTGTGTGTGTGTGTGTGTGTGTGTGTGTGTGTGTGTGTGTGTGTGTGTGTGTGTGTGTGTGTGTGTGTGTGTGTGTGTGTGTGTGTGTGTGTGTGTGTGTGTGTGTGTGTGTGTGTGTGTGTGTGTGTGTGTGTGTGTGTGTGTGTGTGTCCTACCCTCCCTTTGACCCTACCCTATCATAAGCCAGTGTGTATGTGTGAGTAAGCAACTGTTCCTCTATGCCAGAGGTGATGTGAGGGCCAATCTTTGGGTGAGGCAGCGGACACACTGCTGGAAAACAGTAGAGGCACAAAAATCTACTTTAAGAGGAACTGCCTTGTTTACTGCGGAGGTTTTGGCAGAATAACCACCCATTGCTTTAAACGCCAGTGCCTGCTAAGTAATGTGCGTCAACCTTCCTGTGACTGCGTTTGGGTATCTCAATCCAAATACACAAGCTGCACGGTTGAAGCTTCTCCTCTTTGCCATTTAAAAAAAATCCAACATCGAAGGTATTCAACATTAGATCGTAAGATACTGTAACAGAAATCTAACTACAGGAGCTGAAAGCTGCAGTAGAGCTGCCTGTAACCGCATGTTTGATTTCTAATTCAGCTCATAACGGAAACAAATAGTCAATTCATTTATTGACAGAAAAGTAATTGATAACCTTTTTTGTTATGGTTAGGTTTTTCTAGGTAGTGTCCTCACCCTGTCCTGGATTGGACAGATGTTCTATAGCCCCTTTCACCCAGTCTGTGAGCCGGATCAGTCTATATCCACGACGTTCCACTTCCGGGATTGCTCCGTTGTCGTCATAAATTCCGCCCGATGTGCCTCTTTTCAGCCAGATGTCCGTCCCCTTCCTCTGTCTCTGTGTTGGAGTTCTAACCTCCGGTGGATTTGTGAGGACTATGGTTAACTGCTCCTCAGATCTCTGCAGGGTAAATCCAGACAGCTAGCTAGACTATCTGTCCAATCAGAGTTTTCTCTCGCACGACTGAAATTACTTTTAAATGTACATGTTCCACCAAAATAAGTTCCTTCCTGAGACTATTTAGCAGAGGCACTGTGGCTCCTTCCGGAGCTTAGCACCGCCCAAGACGATTGTGATTGGTTTAAAGAAATGCCAATAAACCAGAGCACGTAGGGGTTTGAGAGAAGACTGGCTTGCTTGTGACCAGGTTGTCAAACAAAGGTGATATGAGAGAAAATCATTGAGTGCCTGTACATCATCGCATGCAACTACGGACATATCTAAAACGTGTCAGGTGGAACTTAATATGATTGCAGACCTTCTTGATGTGCGATTTGAAACGTGAGATTGTTATCAATCAAAACTCAGGTATTTCAAATCTGAGACCACTTGTAGTCTCTCCCCCGCTACAATCACAGCTGCTTTCTGCACGACGTTTAGATTTACTAAAACAAGTTCTACTAAAAAACATCCATCCAGTTGTGTTACACATTAAGCCTCTTTTGATAGCAGAATGCCAACATGCTATCTAAGACCACTGCACGGCAGTACTGTGGCGTCTCTGTGTGAAAGAGTCTAATGACTGGTGTCCAACTTGAGATTTGCGACACTATATTTCTTTAGGCCTCTCCATTTCCTCTAGTTTTTTTCTTGTTTGGCATTTATTTCCACAGTGGCACCGAAACACACAAGCACGAGCCGGCAGCCAAGATAATTAAAGACAGTAGATAGAAACTCGTTAGCTTCGTGACAGTCGGTGGTCGTAGATGATGATTCCCTCTTTGTGTCAGCAGCAGGGAATTCTTGGAAAGTGACTGCTGTTGAGTGGTTTGCACTTTGGTGTGTGTGTGTGTGTGTGTGTGTGTGTGTGTGTGTGTGTGTGTGTGTGTGTGTGTGTGTGTGTGTGTGTGTGTGTGTGTGTGTGTGTGTGTGTGTGTGTGTGTGGTAAGGATGTCGGGTACACACACTGCCACACACACCTAGCCGTTGTCTTTGTTTGGTGGCTCAGTGCAATTGTCAGATGTCTTGAAACACAATGGAGGCGAACCCCCCTCTGTTTAAGAGTGAGTGGCTGCTCAGAAGAGGGTGTGTGTGTGTGTGTGTGTACACACACAGCGAAATCTCTTGCTGAGCAGCTGTATGGTTTTGACTGGTGCTGTAATTATGTTACTGTGTCGAGAGAGAGAGAGAGAGAGAGAGAGAGAGAGAGAGAGAGAGAGAGAGAGAGAGAGAGAGAGAGAGAGAGAGAGAGTCTGTGATGATTTTGATGTATTTGCCAGGTGTTTATGTCTGTCTGTGGCCAGATAATGTCCCAGAGATCTGGTCACAACTGTGCAAGATGCACTCACGAAACTTTACAGGTGTGTAGTTGAGATCGTGATATTGATAGTTTTCTTTGTGGTGGTTATTTAATTATTACCATCTAGCGAGAGAGCATGAGAAAATCAGTCAAAGTTTACTATGCATAGTATGCCAGGGCTCCAGACTGCGACCAAATGGTCGCATTTTGCGACCAAAATTTGAGAGTGTGCGACTGAATTTTACATCCAGTCGCACATGTGCAACCAGTAAATTCGCCCTATTTTTTACACGTTAATCGTCGAAATTCCGGTACCTGAGAGCGCGTAAGCTCAAGCTTATCTGTCCTCTCTGAAAATTGACAGAGAGCGGAGCTCTGACACAAACACACACACTCGCACGCACACGCATAGCTGCGGACGGTGAAAACTCCGTCGGCTCTGCAGTTCTGTTGAAGTCACGGTGAGTCACGGAGATGCCGATAAAGTGGTTTCAAGTGTGGTTACAGTTTTTAAAAACTTCACGCAGACAGCGTTTGCTGCGATATGATATTAATGGAGAGCCGAAAGCGGTCGCAGTGCTGTTGACGTTACACTTCCTAAGCAGCACAACAGTGGTTTCTGTGCCCTGGAGACTGACTGACAGGCTGAGGTCGTAAGGCAACTTGATCTCTACAGCAGCTTTCAGCAACAAGGCAACTTCATCTCTACAGCAGCTTTCAGCAACAAGACAACTTGATCTCTACAGCAGCTTTCAGCAACAAGGCAACTTGATCTCTACAGCAGCTTTCAGCAACAAGGCAACTTCATCTCTACAGCAGCTTTCAGCAACAAGGCAACTTGATCTCTACAGCAGCTTTCAGCAACAAGACAACTTGATCTCTACAGCAGCTTTCAGCAACAAGGCAACTTCATCTCTACAGCAGCTTTCAGCAACAAGGCAACTTGATCTCTACAGCAGCTTTCAGCAACAAGGCAACTTGATCTCTACAGCAGCTTTCAGCAACAAGGCAACTTCATCTCTACAGCAGCTTTCAGCAACAAGGCAACTTGATCTCTACAGCAGCTTTCAGCAACAAGACAACTTGATCTCTACAGCAGCTTTCAGCAACAAGGCAACTTCATCTCTACAGCAGCTTTCAGCAACAAGGCAACTTGATCTCTACAGCAGCTTTCAGCAACAAGGCAACTTGATCTCTACAGCAGCTTTCAGCAACAAGGCAACTTCATCTCTACAGCAGCTTTCAGCAACAAGACAACTTCATCTCTACAGCAGCTTTCAGCAACAAGGCAACTTGATCTCTACAGCAGCTTTCAGCAACAAGGCAACTTGATCTCTACAGCAGCTTTCAGCAACAAGACAACTTCATCTCTACAGCAGCTTTCAGCAACAAGGCAACTTGATCTCTACAGCAGCTTTCAGCAACAAGGCAACTTGATCTCTACAGCAGCTTTCAGCAACAAGGCAACTTCATCTCTACAGCAGCTTTCAGCAACAAGGCAACTTGATCTCTACAGCAGCTTTCAGCAACAAGGCAACTTGATCTCTACAGCAGCTTTCAGCAACAAGGCAACTTGATCTCTACAGCAGCTTTCAGCAACAAGGCAACCATCTCTACAGCAGCTTTCAGCAACAAGACAACTTCATCTCTACAGCAGCTTTCAGCAACAAGGCAACTTCATCTCTACAGCAGCTTTCAGCAACAAGACAACTTCATCTCTACAGCAGCTTTCAGCAACAAGGCAACTTCATCTCTACAGCAGCTTTCAGCAACAAGGCAACTTGATCTCTACAGCAGCTTTCAGCAACAAGGCAACTCAAAGTGCTTTACATGAAACATTAAAGAGCAATTAAAAACGGTCATGAAAATAAAACAGGCTAAAAAATAATATATAAATAAAAGAATAAAAGTTACAGTGAGTAAGAAATGAATAATTATTCAGTTTAATAGGTTGTAGGGACGGGTTTGGGAGGAGAGAGGGAGGGGTTTTATTTTTATTTTTGTTTAATTTATTTAGAGTAACATTCTAATAAAATAGCATAATGTTCTAAGTTCATAGGATAAATAGATTTGTCAATATTTTTTACAACTGAAATAATTGTTTCGTAATTATAGACGGAACCGGATTTCAGGTATCTGTACCGATATCTGTTCAGTAGTAGCCTAAACAATGCATCTTTAATTTTAAGTTGAATTCATTGTAATTGTAGACTAGAGCTGCTATATATATATATTTTTTATTTTATTTATTTATTTTTCTTTTCATGACAGCGATGGTGCTGTCAGTTAACCTTCTATGTTGCATCTTCAAAAGTGACACTGAATTTGAAACAGCACATTGTAATTTCTGCATCTATTATCAAAGTATTTATTAGTAATAAAGTGGAAATTTGTAGAAATGTGAATATTTGGTTAGCATGTTGATTTACGGTGTATGCCCCCACATTTTCTGGTTGCGCCCCTAAAATTTTCCTAGTGAAAAAAGTTAGTCTGGAGCCCTGCATAGGCAATGCATATCTACAGTAAAATAGTGTACAATAACGCACGTACCCTAAAGACAAGCTGATGTCTGATAATGAGAGGATGCTGTTTCCGATTTTCACCACCTGCGTGACTGCTTTCAATCAAAAACAGTTGAAGTTGAATACAAATCAACATCAGTCTGTTATATACACACACACACACACACACACACACACACACACACACACACACACACACACACACACGCACACACACACCTACGTCTCTGTCTTTCTCAAACTCTAACAAAGTACGTCCAAAGAAAAAGTTTTCTTTTTTAATTGGTTGGATAAGAAAAAGAAAACAGAACTTGATTACTTCTACAGATCGTGCTCAAAGTCTTAATTGGTGAGGCTGAATTTAGACGGTTGCCATGGCTTCTTGACTTAGCAGTGATAAAGCCAGCTCAGTCTCTCGGCTGTAAACACCGAGGTGTAGCTCCTCTGTGTTAACAGTAATGAACTCCGTCACTCTTTGTCTACCCTGAACTAATTACAAGTAATAAACTGTGACATTTCTAAATAAATACATATTTTCACATCTATGACTTTGCGCTGTCAAAGCCTTTGTGTTGCTGTTTTTCATTTGTCTGCGGGTGGAATGAAGCGGCGTGAACATTTAAAAGTGAAATGGTAAATTGTCAAGTAAACAGATCAATTAGTGTAAAAAGTGTTGTTGAAGTTGATTTGACTTTAATATAAGTGTTTAAGAGCATTTTAACTTAGCCACACTTTGTATTGACATTATTATTATTATTATTATTCTAGTTGCTGGTTATTTGTGTAACCGCACATTAAGATGATACATGTTATAAATGAATCCTATGAAAGAGACAGCAGCGTGACAGTGCAGTTTAGGGATAGAGCGATTATCGCCCGTGGCTGATTAACGAGCCGTTTATTTTGGCAGTTTGCAGATGATCTGTATCAGCGTTTTATTTGCCTGATAACAGATAACGTTAATGAATTAAAAAGTGTTGTACTTTGGCGCCTCTACAGCTCTGTGTCTGTCCCTCTGCTTCAGTTTCACTCACCACTGAGTCGGACTTCATGCCCCCCCCACACTATCTGACTCTCTGTTACTGGGGATTATGTTGATAAGTTTCTCATTTATTAAATAATTGCTAAAAGCATTTAAACTGAGTTTTGTGTCGGAATTTGTAACATTCCAAAATCCTAATTTTGATTTTTCACTGTAAATGCATATCGGTTCCAAATATCGGTTTCATTAATTACTAATGATGTGTATCTGTCTTGAAAAACCAGTATCGGTCGTTCCCTAATGCTGTCTATTCCTTCTGTGTCCATCCATGTATGGGGGGCACACTCAACGCACGTTAGGCACTGTAACGTTGTACAACGCTTGAGGCTCTGAGCACGTTCAGAATTGTCCCTGGAGGCAACCTGGTTCTGGTCTGTTTAACAAAGTAACGCAAACTATTGCCTGTCCATGGTGGAGAGGGTTTAAAAACAGCAACATCCCAACGGGGAATCGTGTTTCTGTTTCCTTGTGGTCTTAGGCTAAATATTCTATGAATGTTTTGAAATGAATTGATAGTATATGCAAGTAGGTGGGGGCATTCATGTATGTGTGTGTGCATGTGTACAGTAGTGTAACAATACATTGATCTGGATCGATATATCGATGATCAATGATCCAATATCATCGATGCAAAGTGTAAATATTGATTTGAAATGGTCTTTACACCCCGACAGCAATAAATAACTTAGGGCTCTGAAAAAGGAGTGAAAAAGAGCCGTCATCTGTAGCTCCTGTAATCTTGTAAAAACACCCGCCAATCACTGCCTCGCGGTTCGCGACCCAGCCTGAGCTCAGTGTGCGTCTTCGCTACCGGAGTTTCTGCAGCTCTGCTGAAGAATGGAGGAGAGAACTCCTCCAATTTGTTTGAAAAGCAGTCCTTGTGTCGGAAATGTCGACCAAACCGATGCAGAGGTGAAGTTAGTGCAAGATTTAAATTTCTTTCTTTGGAAATGTATTTTCGGGGGACTTAATTCCCTGCACCACAAAGGAGACAAAGCAAGTAGTGTGGGTGTTGCTTTCTTAGACTTTGTGATATCAGCAAATCCAAGTACAAAAATCTATATATGTAATATTGTGTCATGATAAAACTTGTGATTCACCCCCCTAGTGTACAGGCTCCCCAAAAGCCATGCTGTAATTCCAACACTGGTTTTAACAAACTAGTCATCCTGGAGAAGGTCAGGTAATCCTTTGGTTTTGGTTGTAAAACATAAAAATACCCCCAAAAGTGTAGAAAGAAGTGCATTTTTTCATTGAACGAAGACAAAATAGCTACTAATTGGCTGGGTTGCAGCAGTAAGAGGGACCTGCTGAGAAATAGGATGTAAAGCTGCTGAAAAACCAAAATGCTAATGGATCCCAGTTACATTCAGTATGAAACGGTGCACTCCCAGACAGAAGCCGGCTTACCTCCCCCTCGTTGTTCTCCTGTTGCCATGGTGAACACCACCTTTTGGCCACAGCAATGGTGGAAAGAAATTAACACCAGTCTTAATTAGACTGCAAGGCTTCAATATCCACCTTCGTCCCTCCTGTCTCCTCCTGTCTCCTCCTGTCCTAACCTTCTCCTCCCTCTCATCTCCTCCCTCTCCCACCTGAAAGGCCGGCTGGCGTATTAACACCAGCCACCAGGCATAATTAATGAGACCAGTCAGTCACAGTTGGTCCTCTGAGATTACAATCAAAATGATTCATTCAGTTCCTGCTTTGGGAAACATTATTTGAAAATGTTAAAAAAAAACTAGGGTGACCAGTACGGCTGCCACGAATATCACTTTTTGAGCTTCGAAGCTTCGGTGGAAAGCATTTCTTCCCATGAAAACGATGTCACGTTAGTCTCTTGTTGAAAAGTGAAGTAGCTAGCTTTTACAGTTTGAGTATCAAGTCTTTCTGGAATGAACAGCTCCGTTACTGAGGAACATTCTCCCCGCTCCACTCAAATGCTCTGTTTGGAAACAGGCTGATGGAAAGTACAGAGAAAATGAATGAACTCAATTTAGCACGCTGACAGGACAGAGGCTTAAAGTGCTCATATTATGTTCATTTTCTGGTTCATAATTGTATTTAGAAGTTGTACCAGAATAGGTTTACGTGGTTTAATTTTCAAAAAACACCATATTTTAGTTGTACTGCTCATTGCTGCAGCTCCTCTTTTCATCCTGTGTGTTGAGCTCTCTGTTTGAGCTACAGAGTGAGACATCTCACTTCTGTTATATCTTTGTTGGGAGTCGCACATGCTCAGTAACTAGGTAAGGACTACTAGCCAGTCAGAAGCAGAGTATGAGGGCGTGCCCTGACAGTAGCTAGGTAAGGACTACTAGCCAGTCAGAAGCAGAGTATGAGGGCCCTGACAGTAGCTAGGTAAGGACTACTAGCCAGTCAGGAGCAGAGTATGAGGGCGTGCCCTGAAAGTACCTAGGTAAGGACTACTAGCCAGTCAGAAGCAGAGTATGAGGGCGTGCCCTGACAGTAGCTAGGTAAGGACTACTAGCCAGTCAGAAGCAGAGTATGAGGGCCCTGACAGTACCTAGGTAAGGACTACTAGCCAGTCAGAAGCAGAGTATGAGGGCGTGCCCTGACAGTACCTAGGTAAGGACTACTAGCCAGTCAGAAGCAGAGTATGAGGGTGTGCCCTGACAGTACCTAGGTAAGGACTACTAGCCAGTCAGAAGCAGAGTACGAGGGCCCTGACAGTACCTAGGTAAGGACTACTAGCCAGTCAGAAGCAGAGTATGAGGGCGTGCCCTGACAGTACCTAGGTAAGGACTACTAGCCAGTCAGGAGCAGAGTATGAGGGCGTGCCCTGAAAGTACCTAGGTAAGGACTACTAGCCAGTCAGAAGCAGAGTATGAGGGTGTGCCCTGACAGTACCTAGGTAAGGACTACTAGCCAGTCAGAAGCAGAGTATGAGGGTGTGCCCTGACAGTACCTAGGTAAGGACTACTAGCCAGTCAGAAGCAGAGTATGAGGGCGTGACCTGACAGTACCTAGGTAAGGACTACTAGCCAGTCAGAAGCAGAGTATGAGGGCCCTGACAGTACCTAGGTAAGGACTACTAGCCAGTCAGAAGCAGAGTATGAGGGCGTGCCCTGACAGTACCTAGGTAAGGACTACTAGCCAGTCAGAAGCAGAGTATGAGGGCGTGCCCTGACAGTACCTAGGTAAGGACTACTAGCCAGTCAGAAGCAGAATATGAGGGCGTGCCCTGACAATACCTAGGTAAGGACTACTAGCCAGTCAGAAGCAGAGTATGAGGGCGTGCCCTGACAGTACCTAGGTAAGGACTACTAATAAAGGCTGGACTACAATAGAGGTGTTTGGAGCAGTTTGTGAACAGTGTTTTCTGTTGGAGATGGTCAGACTTTTTTGGTTCATAAAATGTAGCCAAATTCACAAATATGTAGGATATTACTACAGATTACATTCCTGTAATTGCACGTTGCAATGTCTGCTGTGATGTATTATTATCAGCTGGAGCATGCTGTGCGTGCTTGAAGTCGCTGTTTGCAGAACATTATCGTAAAGCTGTGTGGATGCTCACATTGTTATAGTTATAGTTCTGGTTATAGTTCTGGTTCTTGGTGTGAACGGCCCTTTAGCAATGCTAACAATAGCACTGTGTACATTCAAATTGAGCTGAACTTGTTTTGGGTGTTTTAATCTTAAACTTTGACCCTCTCACTGTGTGTTTTCACTTCATCAAAGTTAATTGGAACACCTAGGTCGCATAAAAATGTCTTGTTGAGCGTTCTGCCAACCAAGCTACCACTAGCTGACTAAACTCACCCTGATGTCAAAAATCGTCCCATTCGGTTGCAAAACAGTCAAAACAGTCTATGGACAGAACTTGTTAAAAAGTCCACTGGGGACTGACTACTAATTTAGTTAATTTTAATGCTTACATGAATTTGACATTGGTTCGGCATAGGTGGTACCCAAAACAGCTTGAGTGCTGCACCTACGCCTTATTATGGTAAGGGAAACCTCCAATAATCACCTATATTATGTAAAACGCAATGTTAACACTGTAGACCTCTCTCTTGAAGTGGAGTGTGCAGGAGGCAGATTGCACCGTGGGCATGTATCTGCTTTGTAATTTGGGTAAATGTTCCTGCTAGTTTACAACATGCTGGTGTCTGGAGTAAGCACAGGGAGATGGCTTCTCATTATCATGTCTTCCCCCCTCCTCCCTCCAGCATCCCTCCTCTTCCATTCTCACTGTGTCCCTACAGACACCCCCCCCCCCATCCCTCTTCCCTGTTCAGCTTCTCTCCCCACCCTCTCTACCCCCACCCTCCCTCACGAACCCTTCCTCTTTTCCCACAATGCCCATTTCTGAGACCTGCTTCCAACACTGCTGGATAATTAGCTCAATACTTATTCGGTGTGTGTGTGTGTGTGTGTGTGTGTGTGTGTGTGTGTGTGTGTGTGTGTGTGTGTGTGTGTGTGTGTGTGTGTGTGTGTGTGTGTGTGTGTGTGTGTGTGTGTGCGCTTAGGTCTGCAGCTGTCAAAATCAACACCATCATCAACATCACCACCCTTATTGTATCATCATTATCACTATTATAATAAAAATAATCAGAATCAACATCACTATTATATTTCTGATCTGAAAGGATCATGTCATGTAGTAATAGCTATTAACATACATACATTAACAGTTTTCATTAGGAGTTTTAGGTGTGTGCTTTCAAGCATTTAGAACATTTTGAAGAGTCTCTGGTGATAAAAGGTTGACACATTATCAGTGCAGGTAACCACTCCATGCAAAGAAAGCAGCCGCTGTTGTGTAAATGTCAGCTAAATCTAAATGTATAGTGCTGTGCACTCTTACTTAGGCGTGATATCAACAGAAACCTATTCAAACCAATAGTGTAATCTGCATGGCAGCCCCCTAAATTCAATGACTAGAATGAGCAGTTGAGAAGCGCCTGAGTAGAAGCTCATTTTTTTCAGTTGAATCACTGCACTTTCTTTTTCTTTAGCAGTAAGTTGCTGTCAGACACTAGCGGCTCCGTTAGTTAGTTTGTTTATAAAGAAACGTAATATGTTAATCACGTTGTCATACTGCTTATCACTAGTGTTAGGCAAGCTACTTGGTAAGTTTAGTGAGCTAAGCTACCAGTTAGTCTACATTAAATGAAGGCCTCCTGCTCACTGGCTGTGTGGTGTGAGCGTGTCAGCTGCGTGGAGTGTCCGTTTTTATTTGGGCTCCCATGGTAACAGGTTAGAGGGTGCACAATGCCTGCGTGACACGCACGTCTCAGAAAACGAGTGCATGCTAGAAATAGGACAACGCCTATTTTTCACGCGACATGCCAGCGTGTTGTAAGCGTTTCCAGGCAACATAGAATATGAAAGGATGTTTATATGTGTATATATGTTTATTTGACACCAATACATATTAATAAATGACATTTTGATGTTTGAAAGTCTCTAGGTTTTGACATAAATGCAGATATAAATGTAATTTAAAAAGATAATAATAAATAATTATCGATTTTCAAATATTGCACCTGTCACTACAGAAGGAAAAATTCTGTAGCCTGTGTTGCCGTCAATACTGCCGACGTCTTTGCTGTAATCAGATCAGAATATATTTATGTTTATGTTTATGGTAAAGATCCATGTGTCCAGACAAGGCTAGCAGCAGCGTCAGACACCTTTCTGGTGTGGAAAGACAGAAAACGCCACGCAGCTGACACGCCACGCAGCTGACACGCCACGCAGCTGACACGCAACAGAAACGCCACGCAGCTGACACGCAACAGAAACGCCACGCAGCTGACACGCAACAGAAACGCCACGCAGCTGACACGCAACAGAAACGCCACGCAGCTGACACGCAACAGAAACGCCACGCAGCAGACACGCAACAGAAACGCCACGCAGCTGACACACAACAGAAACGCCACGCAGCTGACACGCAGCTGACACGCAACAGAAACGCCACGCAGCCACCACGCAGCTGACACGCAACAGAAACGCCACGCAGCCACCACGCAGCTGACACGCAACAGAAACGCCACGCAGCCACCACGCAGCTGACACGCAACAGAAACGCCACGTAGCTGACACGCAACAGAAACGCCACGCAGCTAACACGTAACAGAAACGCCACGCAGCTGACACGCAACAGAAACGACACGCAGCTGACACGCAACAGAAACGCCACGCAGCTAACACGTAACAGAAACGCCACGCAGCTGACACGCAACAGAAATGCCACGCAGCTAACACGCAACAGAAACGCAACAGAAACGCCACGCAGCTGACACGCAACAGAAACGCCACGCAGCTGACACGCAACAGAAACGCCACGCAGCTGACACGCAACAGAAACGCCACGCAGCCACCACGCAGCTGACACGCAACAGAAACGCAACAGAAACGCCACGCAGCTGACACGCAACAGAAACGCCACGCAGCTGACACGCAACAGAAACGCCACGCAGCTGACACGCAGCTGACACGCAACAGAAACGCCACGCAGCTGACACGCAACAGAAACGCCACGCAGCTAACACGTAACAGAAACGCCACGCAGCTGACACGCAACAGAAACGACACGCAGCTGACACACAACAGAAACGCCACGCAGCTGACACGCAACAGAAACGCCACGCAGCTAACACGCAACAGAAACGCCACGCAGCTGACACGCAACAGAAACGCCACGCAGCTGACACGCAGCTGACACGCAACAGAAACGCCACGCAGCTGACACGCAACAGAAACGCCACGCAGCTAACACGTAACAGAAACGCCACGCAGCTGACACGCAACAGAAACGCCACGCAGCTGACACGCAGCTGACACGCAACAGAAACGCCACGCAGCTGACACGCAACAGAAACGACACGCAGCTGACACGCAACAGAAACGCCACGCAGCTAACACGCAACAGAAACGCAACAGAAACGCCACGCAGCTGACACGCAACAGAAACGCCACGCAGCTGACACGCAACAGAAACGCCACGCAGCTGACACGCAACAGAAACGCCACGCAGCTGACACGCAACAGAAACGCCACGCAGCTGACACGCAACAGAAACGCAACAGAAACGCCACGCAGCTGACACGCAACAGAAACGCCACGCAGCCACCACGCAGCTGACACACAACAGAAACGCAACAGAAACGCCACGCAGCCACCACGCAGCTGACACGCAACAGAAACGCCACGCAGCCACCACGCAGCTGACACGCAACAGAAACGCCACGCAGCTGACACGCAGCTGACACACAACAGAAACGCCACGCAGCTGACACGCAACAGAAACGCCACGCAGCTGACACGCAGCTGACACGCAACAGAAACGCCACGCAGCTGACACGCAACAGAAACGCCACGCAGCTGACACGCAACAGAAACGCCACGCAGCCACCACGCAGCTGACACACAACAGAAACGCAACAGAAACGCCACGCAGCTGACACGCAACAGAAACGCAACAGAAACGCAACAGAAAGGCAACAGAAACGCCACGCAGCTGACACGCAACAGAAACGCCACGCAGCTGACACGCAACAGAAACGCAACAGAAACGCCACGCAGCTGACACGCAACAGAAACGCAACAGAAACGCCACGCAGCTGACACGCAACAGAAACGCAACAGAAACGCCACGCAGCTGACACGCAACAGAAACGCAACAGAAACGCCACGCAGCCACCACGCAGCTGACACGCAACAGAAACGCAACAGAAACGCCACGCAGCTGACACGCAACAGAAACGCAACAGAAACGCCACGCAGCTGACACGCAACAGAAACGCAACAGAAACGCCACGCAGCTGACACGCAACAGAAACGCCACGCAGCCACCACGCAGCTGACACGCAACAGAAACGCAACAGAAACGCCACGCAGCTGACACGCAACAGAAACGCCACGCAGCTGACACGCAACAGAAACGCCACGCAGCTGACACGCAACAGAAACGCCACGCAGCTGACACGCAGCTGACACGCAACAGAAACGCCACGCAGCTGACACGCAACAGAAACGCCACGCAGCTGACACGCAACAGAAACGCCACGCAGCCACCACGCAGCTGACACGCAACAGAAACGCCACGCAGCTGACACGCAACAGAAACGCCACGCGGCTGACACGCAGCTGACACGCAGCAGAAACGCCACGCAGCTGACACGCAACAGAAACGCCACGCAGCTGACACACAACAGAAACGCCACGCAGCTGACACACAACAGAAACGCCACGCAGCTGACACGCAACAGAAACGCCACGTAGCTGACACGCAACAGAAACGCCACGCAGCCACCACGCAGCTGACACGCAGCTGACACGCAACAGAAACGCCACGCAGCTGACACGCAACAGAAACGCCACGCAGCTGACACGCAACAGAAACGCCACGCGGCTGACACGCAGCTGACACGCAGCAGAAACGCCACGCAGCCACCACGCAGCTGACACGCAACAGAAACGCCACGTAGCTGACACGCAACAGAAACGCCACGCAGCTGACACGCAACAGAAACGCCACGCGGCTGACACGCAGCTGACACGCAGCAGAAACGCCACGCAGCCACCACGCAGCTGACACGCAACAGAAACGCCACGCGGCTGACACACCACGCTCACGCCACGCAGCTGACACGCAACAGAAACGCCACGCAACAGAAACGCCACGCAGCTGACACGCAACAGAAACGCCACGCAGCCACCACGCAGCTGACACGCAACAGAAACGCCACGTAGCTGACACGCAACAGAAACGCCACGCAGCTGACACGCAGCTGACACGCAGCAGAAACGCCACGCAGCTGACACGCAACAGAAACGCCACGCAGCTGACACGCAGCTGACACGCAGCAGAAACGCCACGCAGCCACCACGCAGCTGACACGCAACAGAAACGCCACGTAGCTGACACACAACAGAAACGCCACGCAGCTGACACGCAACAGAAACGCCACGCAGCTGACACGCAACAGAAACGCCACGCAGCTGACACGCAACAGAAACGCCACGCAGCCACCACGCAGCTGACACGCAGCTGACACGCAACAGAAACGCCACGCAGCTGACACGCAACAGAAACGCCACGCAGCTGACACGCAACAGAAACGCCACGCAGCTGACACGCAACAGAAACGCCACGCAGCCACCACGCAGCTGACACGCAACAGAAACGCAACAGAAACGCCACGCAGCTGACACACCACGCTCACGCCACGCAGCTGACACGCAACAGAAACGCCACGCAGCCACCACGCAGCTGACACGCAACAGAAACGCAACAGAAACGCCACGCAGCTGACACACCACGCTCACGCCACGCAGCCAGTGTGAAGGAGGCCTAAGCTTTACTACACTGAAGCTAACATTAGCCCCCAAAATAAATGTAGCCAGCTAAGCTACAGCAAAACATTCATGTTATGGAAATTTATGCATTTTAGCAAATATTTAATAAGGTAATGCATCATTTGCATATTACAACATTCACATATTACAAACATAACATTTCAGGAAACTTGTCTGAATGTAAGTAATCAACTGGGGAAGTTCCATTTTTTCTATTAGTTAAAATATTGTCCCTATTCACCTGTAGTGTCTCCCCCTAAGGTAATTACTAATGCTCTTTGTTATAATATCACACTAATCAGGTTAATATTGTAGTCCGCATGTAGACATAGTCAGTGTCCTAAAGACTGCACATCTGCCCTGGCCTGCTTGTATCTGACGCTCTCATGGACTGCACTGAGGAGGAGGAGGAGTAGATTAAGAGGATGAGTGATGGAAGGACTATTTGGGCAGAAAAGGAGAGAAGATGTGCAGCATCTGGGAAGGAGTATTTGGATTTTGGTATCAAATGGAGATGATGGATGGACAGAGTGATGCTGCTGTATATATAGAGAGGGATAGAAGCAGGTCACAGTGAGCAGGATGGATGGATGGAGAGGGGGGGTGTTGGTTTGTGTCATGGCCCATTTATCTGCTGCCACTCCTGCATGCTGCTGAATGTGAAGACTGTAAGCAGGATTATTACTGACTGTTTGTTTCTTTTTGTGTTTTACAGCTTGTAGAGACAGCCTGTGTTCTGTTCCTCCTGCTAGGGATAGACTGATTATCCAGCCATTTCTTGGCAGTTTGCAGATTATCTGTATCATTTCTAGATCTGGTTACAAAAAAGATGGAATGCAGGTATCTTTTGACTGCAGAAGTACTACTTGGTACTGGGTTATTTCGGTTGATACCTTTTCAGTTATCGAGTACCGATACTAAAAGTGTCTGCTACATCCACGTTTACGACATTTTAATAATAAAACTGCATTTTAGCACAGTTTTAGAATTAATCTCCGTCCATACTAACACGCCTGCAAATGCATACAGCCCATTCAAAGACACTGACGGACTGATGGACGGACTGATAAGACCCAATCAGGGAGGGAAGGTAAGTGTCTGGGTCATCGTTTCCAAAGGTCTTTTAGGGGCTTGGAAACGCTGGACCAGTAGTGTGGACGCCAGGCAAAAACGTAGCAAAAGATATGCGTTTTAAAACAAAAACGTGTGGCTGTAGCCATTGACCTCTTAAAACAACCTGAACAGAGTTGTTTTATTTGCTCAACTAACCAGAACATATTCATATGTCATTGTTTTAGAAGGCAATTTGAAAAGAATGAGGTAAAGTAACCCCTTCTTGTCGCTGTAAAGCTGCAGAAATATTCACGTGATTGCTGCTGAACATGGATGTTAATGTTTTTGTCAACATTGTGGCTTATATTTACCGGTGGATTATTCTGCAGTTGTATAAAGTCAAACTGGGGGAAACTTCATCTGCATTTTACACCGTTAATCACGTGTTATTGCATGAAATGTTCCTGATATGATGCATCTATGAAATATTAATGCTGACTGTACTGATTGTCAGTCTTTTTGCTGTCTGATTGTGTTGTTGAAGTGGGAGCTGGAGCTTTTTCTACTGCGTTGCATTGTTGTACCCCGGGACTGAAGGGGTGTGTGTTTCTGGACTCCTTTTGTGTGCTTGTGTTAGTCAGCATTTGTGTATAACAGTGTGTGCGGTCGGAATGCTTGTGTCACAGTGTGTGTGTGCATATTTGCTGTGTTTGCATGTGTTTCTACATTTAATGTGTCTGCACGTCTCTACATACTGTGTGTGTGTGTGTGTGTGTGTGTGTGTGTGTGTGTGTGTTGTGATGCAGGTTGGCTACTGCTGCTCACGGTCCTGCTGGAGCTCTGTGTGTGTGTGTGTGTGTGTGTGTGTGTGTGTGTGTGTGTGTGTCCCAGTCTGTTGGATGAAGAGGGGTGGAGAAGAAGGAGGATGAGGAGCAGTGGTGGAGGTGTGGAGGGGGCAGTTAGCTTTCACTGAATGGACCCCACGTGTATCCTAGCAACAGGGTGGTTTGGAAAGGGGATGGAGAGATGAACAGAGGGAGAGAGCCCACAAAAAAACCAGAGGAAATGAGAGGAAGAGAGAGAGGCTGCTAGTAATGTGTGGGTGGAGGCAGTGGAGGTGCAGCAGGTCGGAGCAGAGAGATGGAGGGTCAGATAGAAAGATGATATAAAAGAAATGTTTGTAGGAAAAAATCTTTGAAATGCCACTAAATAAAATCACAAAATGTGTTTACATTTGCTGGGGTCCAGGTAAATAAATGTAATTTACTCAGAACATTAGTGATGAATTAGTTTTTGTAATAGTGGTGCAGAGCACACAGATCCTCCAGTGGACTCCAGCCAGCCACAGATAGCAGCAGAGGAGAGGTTGGAAGCAAGGACACCACAAATCCAGCCAGAAGACATCAACACAGACCTCGTCCACTTGTTAGAAGGACAGAAGGGGTCTGCTGAAAGAAAACTAAACAACATGGGAGCCATCATCTGCAGTTATGGCATCGAAAGATTTAGTTCAAAGGGGAAGACGCAGCAGATGCAGAAAGATCCTTCAACCCAGACTAAGTCCAGGAGGCTGTGGGAAATTGACAGGCTAGTGAAGGAAAGAAGGCAGCTTTGACGAAGCTGCGTAGAGCAGAACACCTCAGACGACAACGCTTCCACAGTGACCCCTACAGCTCTGTCAAGGGCCTCTTTGACAGTGAGAGAAGTGGGAGCCTCAAAGTACCCATACAAGATCTGGAGGAGCACATGGGGAAGACCTACTCTGACGATCGGAGGAAGGATCCAGTCACCATCCCGAATGACATTCCACCTGTTCACCCACCTGAGCACCATGTGGATACAAGACCCCCCACTGGGAGCGAGGTGGAGAGGACAGTGAAACAGGCAGGATCAGCTTCAGCTCCTGGGCCCAGTGGTATTCAGTAGAGGCTCTATAAGAACACTCCTGGAGTCCTGAAATACCTCTGGAAGTTGATGAGGGTGGCATGGCAGAAAGGAACCATCCCTAAGGCATGGTGAAGGGCGGGGGGCATTCTATTTCCCAAAGAGAAGAACTCCTCATCCATTAGCCAGTTTCACCAGATGAGCCTTTTGAACGTAGAAGGAAAGATCTTCTTCAGTGTGCTGGCCCACATGCTCTCAACATTCTTGCAAAGAAACAACTTTGTCAACACCTCAGTGCAGAAAGCCGGGATACGTGGCTTCTCAGGATGTCTGGAGCATGCTAATATCATCTGGCACCAGATACAAACTGCCAAGAAAGAAAGGAAAGGGCTCTCCTTTCTCCTACAATGTGGTGTTCTTAGATCTTGCCAATGCCTTTGGATCATTTCCTCACAAGATCCTGTGGATACCCTTCAACTTTTTTCATGTCCCAAATAACATCACAGAGTTGGTCAAGACCTAGGCTGGCTTTGCCAGACCCTCCTCCAAAGCGCGCTGAAGGAGGGTCTGGATACTCCACATAGCATTTGGGATTGGAGGAAAACGTGCTCTGGTTTAATGGCATTTCTTTAAACCAATCAGAATCAACATCGGCGGTGCTAAACTCCGCACAGAGCCGCTGCAAAACAGTCGTGCGACAGAAAACTCTGATTGGACAGATAGTCTAGCTAGCTGTCTGGATTAACCCTGCAGGGATCTGAGGAGCTAGTCCATAGTCCTCACAAATCCACCAAATTTAAAATTCCAACACAAAGAAAGAGGAAGGAAACGGAAAATACATGCATCTGGCAGAATTTCCTGCAGCACCGGAGCAATCCTGGAAGTGGAACGCGAAGGATTTAGACTAGTCAAGATCTATTTCCATGATCTCCAGTTCTGTGTCACTACACAGAACAACACCACTGCCTGGCAGCATCTGGATATAGGAAGTATGGCAGGTTGCACCATTTCTCCTCTGATCTCGATGGGTGGGGCGAGGCGAACGGTCCAGGAATGGACTGCGGCTTCCACCAGTCAGGGCGTTCGTGGATGATATGACTACCGTAACAAAACAAAACCATGCACCAGACACCTGCTACAA
>CM042318.1:41964578-41999578 GCA_023566125.1 Zingel zingel | reverse complement strand
TAATCCCCCCCCGAGTCTCCACTTGAGCATCAGCTGTGCGTCTCCACACAGGGCCTTTTCCCTGCAAGAGAATAGCTCCACTAATCAATATTTGTATATCAACAATAGATAGAAGGGTTTGCTCATAGTGAAACATCTGCAGAGAATGATGTGGCGTCTTTATTTAATTAGCACATTTCAGCTACAAGGCAAGTCAAAATGTCAAAGTGCTTTACATTAAACATTACAGAGCAAAATAAACCGTAATTAAAGAGAATACAGTCTTACTGTGCAGTGTCAGATATGAACAATGACTAGATTTCATAAAAGGCAGCATCAATCAGAAAAGTGATCAACTTGTGACCACTCTATCCTATACTCTTAGTCCTTATTACCCTCATGTACGTGCGTGCGTTTGTGTGTGCGTGCAAGCGTGCGTCAGTGTATCTGTGTGTCTGTGTGTGTGACTTAATTATTGTTAGAAACCGTGCCAGTACTCACCAGTACTGAGGCACTTCTTCTGATTTTTCTGCACATGGTAACCTTATTTCCAACTGTTATTAACAGTGTTATTAATAGGCTAATATTCCTACCGTTATATGCTATATAGCATGATTTATTGGGAAATACCCAGCAATACTGAGAGATTGGCCGTCTACTCAGGCTCCTTAGATCAAACAGTCGACTATTTGGTTTCACCCTACGAGATATACGTATGAATATAAAAATATCCAAGACACAAGCGATGATCATCTGCTGAATTAGGGTACTGGTCTCTGTTTTGGTCCAGTAGGAAACCCTCTTCTGCACACTAACACACAACTTGTTGCAGACAATGTGTGCACCCGCGCACACACACACACACACACACACACACACACACACACACACACACACACACACACACACACACCTGCCCTGTGAGGTCACCTCTCATTAGTTACCATGGTAGTAGCAGCAGGCTTCACCACGTGCTACACGTTTGCAGCTGGGGAGGAGGTGTGTGTGTGTGTGATGCACCACCTGTTGTTATTCACTGACACATATAGTTTTCTGAGCAGGTAGCAAAGCCCTCCTCCCCTCCATCCATCCCTCTATTCCCCCCCCCCCCCCCCCCTTCGTTTTCTCTCCTCTCTATCTTCTCTATTGTCTCTCTGTTTCTTTGTCTAAAAAACCAAACGTACACACTCCCTTTTCCCACCCTTTCGAGTCCCTCTTCCCACCGAGGTACACCTCACTCCCACAGCCTTGTGAGAAAAAAGGCTGTTTCCCGAGACTTCCTGGTATTCCCATGTTTGTGTGAGTGTGAGCGACTGACAGCTCTGTCCTCTGGGAAGTTTGGTTAACAAACAGTAGGCGTACAAGTCTTTGTCTAAGTATGATTATATATCATGGATTTATTTCACACCACTAAACATCAGAAGAAATTGGCATGTTGCTTTAAATATCTACGGCAGCTGAAGACATAAAGATGTTCACGTAAAGGCCATTTATGTCATTCATTTCAATCTATATATGTTCTAATTCTAATTTTACATGTTGCCCTCATGTTTGATAATTACAAGTTATTCATCTGGACATGTGTGACTGTAATGCAACCTGTCTTGTCTTCACACTTGTCTTTCTTGCTGTTAATTTTCATCTGTAAGAAGTCCTTTTGGATATTTAATAATAGCATCATAATTGTATTCCTGTTATTGTCAAGACTAATGATGGCAGTATGTGATGCACCACTTGATTAGATTTGTATCTGTAATCATGCAGCTTAAATCCAACAGTTCATCTCTTTGTCACAGCGACTGTTCTCTTCATAAAGATCTTCAGAAACAAAGTTACTGTAAACTACAGATGACTCATAACTTAAGTCCCATATTCTGCTCATTTTTAGGTTCATACCTGTATGCTAAATATACCTGACGGCTCATTTAAAACCCTCTGATGCATGAATTATGAAAGCCTGAGTCAAAAAATGTTAGTTCTTAGGGCATGAAAAAAACAAATATTCGCTTTCTTTTCAAAAATATGATTTTTTTCTGAAAGTTACAGACATGTCCACTACACTGGACTACATGCGCTTAAGCAATCAACATAAACAGTATGAACTTAATGGAAGAATGAATCAAATTGAGTTTGATCATAAATCCATGAACAATTATTTAATTTTATGCTTTGAAAAGCACTTTACCATACTTTCACAGACTTTAACATTCTATAGCCCTGTTGTCAGCAGCAGTGGCAGCGAACACTGTCCTGTCCTGTTAGTAGACACTGTCCTGTGACTCCCAGACACTGTCCTGCGACTCCTATGACTGTCCCGGGACAGTCAGACACTGTCCTGTACACTGTCCTGTGACTCCCGGACACTGTCCTGTGACACCCAGACACTGTCCTGTGACTCCCAGACACTGTCCTGCGTCTCCTATGACTGTCCCGGGACAGTCAGACACTGTCCTGTACACTGTCCTGTGACACCCAGACACTGTCCTGTGACACCTAGACACTGTCCTGTGACACCCAGACGCTGTCCTGTGACACCCAGACACCCAGACGCTGTCCTGTGACACCCAGACACCCAGACGCGGTCCTGTGACACCCAGACGCTGTCCTGTGACACCCAAACACTGTCCTGTGACACGTCTTTGTTTTCATTTTCTATGTGTGGTAAAGTTAGAAAGTAGTCCTGCAGTGCCAGCCTACAGATTTGACCATGAAGCACTGTGAAGAGATCATATCTGAGAAGGATGTGAGAGGATGCTGGAGTTGTTTGTTGGCCGCCACACAGTTAAAACTTGATTTAGTCTCTTTAGCCAAGCTTTTTATTAATGCACTTTTTTCGCCTGTTTTCTGTATCTCAAGTGTCCTTGGGTTACTTACAATATATAATAATTATAACAAATAGAGGCAGGGCTGCAACTTACCATTTCACTATTGATTTATTTTTTCAATGAATTGTTTAGTCTATTAAAAATCTTATAAAATAGTGAAAAACACCAGAACTCAAAGTGACGTCATTTGACGGTGACGTTTCACCAATAGTCCAAAACCCAAAGATATTCAGTTAAAAAAAATCGCAAATGAAAAGAAGCAAATCCTCCTAGCTGAAAAGCTGGAATGGATTTAGGTTTTTCTTGATAAATGATTGAAACGATCAGTTTTCTGTCCATCAGCTTATACATTGATCCATTCTTTGTTCCTGCACTCCCTGGGCTGTTCTTTTGGTCTTTAATTCTGACTATCAAACTTCCAAAACATGATGCTTTTTCTGTGGTCACGAAACTTCTAAACTGTTCATTAAGATCAGTTTCTGCACAAAGTTCAGGAGGAAATAGGCCAAAGTGCTCTATAGTTTAAACAGTAGCTCATGAGGTCTGGGAGTTTCTAGATGCAACAGGTCACATCATCTAAACACTGGCCATATTTTCTGCTGGCTCCAACATGTATCTGTCTGGATGAGTCCATTCTTAGTGGCTGTTTTTGAACTTCATTTGTGAGCTCATCCTGAGACGTTTTTGGTAGACGTCCCTGGTTTGATTCTGGTTGGGAATCTTTGTCGCATGCCACTCTGTCCTCATGTCTTCTGTCTCCTGTCTGTCTTTACCTTGAACTTCTGAATAAAAGCCAAACCACTCCTCCCTCTGTCTCCAGTGCGTGGATGGAGTATCAGGGCTGGACTCGTCCCTGAAGCGTGTGGCGGTGGTGGAGGATTTCTTTGACATCATCTATGCCATGCACGTGGAGATCAGCGCCGACCTGGGCAAAGCCCCGAAACACGCCGGCCAGAAGAAGACCTACAAAGCTGTAAGAAAGCTGTCACGTTACCGTTTATAATGAGGACTTGCTGATTGGTGGGAGACAGTTTCTGCTTGTACTACTATGTCCTTCTTCCTGGTGGCTTGGTTCTGTCTTCTCTCTTCACCTTTGAGTTTGTGGTCTCTCTCTACCTTAAAGTTGTCACGTCTCTGTGTTTCCTCCGACCTCTCCCCCACACAGCGTCTTCCCTCTTTCATAATGTCTGTTGCTCAACACTCTGTCCTCTCCCTCTCTCTCTCTCTCTCTCTATTGTCTCTCTTCCTCTTTTTTTTGGGGCTTCATTCCTCTTTTACCGTCAGACGACCTACTTTCAGTTTCTGATCAGAGGGATTGCAGTCTGAATCTTTCTAAACAATACAAAATAAATTTAAAAAAGGCAGACACATTCAGTCGGTTTCTACTTTGACTTATTATGTATAATTATCGTTTTGTTTGGTAGGCGTCACTTCTTTCTGAAACTGTTTAGTTTTAGTCAATTAATTCATTAGTCCATCAACAGAGAAATAATTGGAAACTATTTTCAAGTCCTTTTTTTTACAAAGCATTTTCTGCTGATGATAAACTGAATATCTTTGAGTTTGGGACTGCTGCGGAGCCAACATTTAATCACTCATTTGATGAAGTAATTGACAGATTAAATGCTAAGGAAAATAATGGTTAGACTTCATCCTAAACAACCTCAGAGCTAAAATCATGTTTGAAATCAACAGGTCAACCTGATGGAGGCAGATGTAGAAATATATAGTTTGTTTGTCCAGAGAAAGTAAACCAGCCCGTGCTGTCGGAGCTGATCCATTTCTGCTCTGCTGTCTCCGCTGATGACACTGCCCTCTTTTGGGAACATGTAGGGAGTGCAGCTTCCACAGATTGGTCTCTCTGCAGACTGATGAACTCTGTCTGTCTTCATTTCATTCCCTCTCCGTCCTCTTCATCTCATTCAGAGCTCTGTATATCTCTGTTTTTGTCTTCTTTCAAAGTATTCATTCTTTTGCACAGACTGGGGTTGGTCTTTCAGACTGTCCTCTGTGTCCTTCTACATTATGAATACATAATGATATAAATATAGTGTATATACAGTATAGTTAAAGCCAGCAGCTAGCGTACCATGCCACTTAGCTTCAGGTCTGAGTGCCACCAAAGACTGTGAGTGACATTTGCCTTTGCTTTACCCCTCCTTCCCACACACACACACACACACACACACACACACACACACACACACACACACACACACACACACACACACACACACACACACACACACACACACAAGCGCTGCGCAGCAACCCCCATCCACCCACGCCGGCTATTTTCCACCCTTCCTCCTCTCCTCTTTTGTGTCTTTGTGCCTCTCTTCCAGAATAAATGTTTGATTTATGCAAACGCATATAGGCTCATATTCTCAGCAGCACTGATAAGTGAAGACACTCTTTAAAAAAACAAAACAAAAAAAAAACACCATCTTGGGGCCAATTTTATTATTTGGTGAAATGTAGACAACATGTCTTGAATCATATAGTTGTATAACAGAAGATGTTGTCGTGGTTTAATAATTATCTGTACACATTAGATTTTAGTGTCCATCCCTCAGACTGAAGTAGTTTTTGTGTATAGTACTTTGACAGATGACAGTACAGTGCAGGTGGAGCACTCTCACTCACTGTCTTTCTGGGAAATGTAAGAAATTACAACCTAATATATGAATTTGCAACGCCTCAACATATGCACCACATAGAAGGGGGGAAATGACAGCATGTCCCAGACAATCTATACAGTATGTTTTGGCAGCTATTCATATAATAAACATGCGCTTTCATTGTTTTAAATCACAACTTGAATGTGAGTTGCTGCTAATGTTTGAGTATAAAATGCAGATGTCAGTGATTATGATTTGTGGAGACCAAAAGAAGTGAAAGAAATGCTAGTGAATGTGGTGTGCAGCCCACATACCACCATTCTACTAGTCTCGGTGACACTTTAATTTAAAGGGGTGTGCATAAGACTGAGATGACACTTTCATAACCATGACTTGACATCAGTCATGAACATGAAAAAGTCTTTATCAAGGAAAATATTTCATATATGTAAAAACCAACCTCTTCATGACAGTTTAATGTATAATGTTAACACATAAAGCTAAATCGTTTCTATTAGTTTGATAGTTAGGCCTGCCATGACATATTTATGACAGGTTATGTTAAGTTAATGTCAAGTTGTCATAACACAGACATCTTAAACGATGCCAACTTTGCATTAAAAGTGTCCTCATTTACTGATTGACACACAGTCATGAACATTCATAAAGACCCCTTCATGTTCATGACTGATGTCAAGTCAACTCTTTTTGTCATCAGTGCCCCCCGCCCCCTCTCTCTCTGTGTGTCTGACTGTCTGTCGCTGTCTCTCGCTCTCTCTCAGATAGCCGAGACGTACGCCTTCCTGCCCAGAGAGGCCGTGACTCGTTTCCTGATGAGCTGCGGAGAGTGTCAGAAGAGGATGCACATCAGCACCACAGGACAGGAGTACAAAGGTACACCAGCACCGGAGCAGCAAACGGCCATGTCACAGGCAAACCTCTTCAATGCAGTTTTATTTTTCAGGCACAAACGGCTGACGATGGCTGTGCATTTGCTATAAGTGCACTATATTTCCCCCTCGCCATTCTCTTAGAGCGTTCACTGTATAGGGCCCTCAAAAATTCCAATGATATTTTTACTTACTTCAAGTGGACATATTAAGCTTTTCCGTGTTTTCTGACATATCTACATTGTTATAATGTCGGATTTTCATGGTAAACGTGACCAAAACAAATAATGAGGTAAACGTATTTTTAGAGAAATCCCCGTGAGCTAAAACGTTCAGATTTCCAACTGTTCTGAACGCTCCGGTTTCAACAGTTTTTTCTCCTCTCGGCTCGGTATCACGTAACGCTGAGCTGGGCTTCTCTGATTGGTCACCTGCTCCAGATAGGCAGGACTGGAGTGGTTTTTTTAAGCCACTGCAGTGTTAACATGGCAAAGGCTAACGCCAGATAGCTGTAATATTGGCGGCCAATGTTGTTAAATTCTCCCCAATTTCGGGTCGCATTACTGCTGAAACATGTCTGATTGGGTAATGTTTGGTTCAGAAGGCTTTATCTGCGATTATTGACGGTAGAAAGTGCTGCTTCGTTCCACTACTATCTAATGTTAGCATACTGCTAACTATTAAGTATCTGCATGCTAACACCAGATAGCTGTAATCTTGGAGAGAATGAGGGGGTGAATGAAGGAGAGAATGAGGGGGTGAACGAGGGAGGGAATAAGGGAGAGAATGAGGGCTGTGAATGATAGGGAATGAGGGAGTGAATGATAGGGAATGAGGGAGTGAATGACAGGGAATGAGGGAGTGAATGACAGGGAATGAGGGAGTGAATGACAGGGAATGAGGGAGTGAATGAGGGAGTGAATGATAGGGAATGAGGGAGTGAATGACAGGGAATGAGGGAGTGAATGAGGGAGTGAATGATAGGGAATGAGGGAGTGAATGAGGGAGTGAATGATAGGGAATGAGGGAGTGAATGATAGGGAATGAGGGAGTGAATGATAGGGAATGAGGGAGTGAATGACAGGAAATGAGGGAGTGAATGAGGGAGTGAATGATAGGGAATGAGGGAGTGAATGAGGGAGTGAATGATAGGGAATGAGGGAGTGAATGATAGGGAATGAGGGAGGGAATGATAGGGAATGAGGGAGTGAATGACAGGGAATGAGGGAGTGAATGAGGGAGTGAATGATAGGGAATGAGGGAGTGAATGAGGGAGTGAATGATAGGGAATGAGGGAGTGAATGATAGGGAATGAGGGAGTGAATAATAGGGAATGAGGGAGTGAATGAGGGAGTGAATGATAGGGAATGAGGGAGTGAATGAGGGAGTGAATGATAGGGAATGAGGGAGTGAATGATAGGGAATGAGGGAGTGAATGATAGGGAATGAGGGAGTGAATGATAGGGAATGAGGGAGTGAATGAGGGAGTGAATGATAGGGAATGAGGGAGTGAATAATAGGGAATGAGGGAGTGAATAATAGGGAATGAGGGAGTGAATAATAGGGAATGAGGGAGGGAATGAGGGAGTGAATGATAGGGAATGAGGGAGTGAATAATAGGGAATGAGGGAGTGAATGATAGGGAATGAGGGAGTGAATGAGGGAGTGAATGATAGGGAATGAGGGAGTGAATGAGGGAGTGAATGATAGGGAATGAGGGAGTGAATAATAGGGAATGAGGGAGTGAATGAGGGAGTGAATGATAGGGAATGAGGGAGTGAATGAGGGAGTGAATGATAGGGAATGAGGGAGTGAATGAGGGAGTGAATGATAGGGAATGAGGGAGTGAATGAGAAATTTAGAAAAAAACCTGAAAATATTGAGTTAGTAAGTTTCTGCCCGACTGCAACGATAAGTCTTCTGTCAACATGTGTAGAAATATGAAATGTAATGATGCCCTCAGTCATTTAACAGAAAATATGTCAGAGTAGTTCAGTTTGGACATGTATAGCTTCCAGCCGAAAGACAAAGTGCTGCCATCCATTTTACATTCCTCCCCATCTCTCCTCTCACCCGTTGACCCCCCCCCCCCCCCATTATATCCTGTACATATTTTCTCCAACTACTGACACCCTGAAGCCCCCCCCCCCCCCCCCCCCATCTTTTTCCACAGTTCCATCCCTCCTCCTGCTGCCCATCCTTCCACCCCTCCCTCAAGCTTGTCCATATCTGGCTTTTCTCTACTCCTTTAACCTTCCCCCCATCTTCCCACCCACCATCTTGCTTCCAGCTCTTCTTCTATTTCTTTCTCCCAATAACCCCCCCTACCCTGCTCTAAGCTTCCTGTCCCATCCCTGTATCCCTCTCCGCCTCCATCCTCCCTTCCGCTGCTTTATACCCTCCGTCCATCTCTCCATCCTTCCCTCGCTTCCCCCCACCCCCCGTGGGTGGGGGGTCGTTCCTCATTAAAAAGAGGAGTCATTGGAGTGTCCTGTCTCTCCCCTCAATTAGCCTAATTAATGTCTTTTAACAAAGAAAATGGCCCAGGAAACGAGCTCATCTTCCTCAGAGTCAGGGGAGAGAGGGCTGGGGGGGGAGAGAGAGAGAGAGAGAGAGAGAGAGAGAGAGAGAGAGAGAGAGAGAGAGAGAGAGAGAGAGAGAGAGAGAGAGAGAGAGAGAGAGAGAGAGAGAGAGAGAGAAATGTAAAAGAGAAATAAATGAGTCTGCTCAGAGGAAGTCCAAATAAGATGTGGAAGATGAGGGGTGAGTCCTGGCAGGGAGAAGTTGCCTTTTTTACATTAGCATTTATCCATAACCAAATACCACCGAAAGCCTCGGTGCTGTTGAAACATGTAAAAGCTGTCAATGAAAAAACATAATTTTCTGAATCTGAGGGACAAACTTTTGAAATCTGTTATTTAATGTGATTTAAAACACAGCATCGGTCGGTTTGCTTTGACCAGCTGGCCATTGATTAAAAATAAAATGTACAAAATGAAATATGTAGATACGATGTTTCCGCAGGGCACAATAGAAATAATTTAATTAGAAGATGAAGTAAGCTGAGCAAACACACGCGCGCACGCACACACACACACACACACACACACACACACACACACACACACACACACACACACACACACACACACACACACACACACACACACACACACACACACACAGCTCATTGTGTGTGTGTGTTGTGACCACACTGGATGCCACTCAGAAAGAGAGCAGCTAATTGCCTTCCTTCCCTGTGGGGGTCCCCCCCCCCCCCCCCCCCACACACACACACACACACACACACACACACACACAACCTCAGCCCCCTTCATCTCTACGCTGAAGTGACTCCCACTAAAGTTCAGCTGTGAATTATTAAATGCAATTAATCAGCGTGGACCAGAGCCATGCTTAATTGACACAGGCAGTAGGCTCACTGTGTGTGTGTGTGTGTGTGTGTGTGTGTGTGTCTGGGTGTGTGGGTGGGGTGTGTGTGGGGGTGTCGGTTAGCGGAAGAGTTTTCTAGAGTTTTTCTTTATTGCCAAATTTGTAATTTTGGGTGTTATAAATAGAACTGACCTCTCGGCCAAGATGACCATTGTCCTGACTGAGCAGGGGTCCAGAGCCTCATGTTGAAGACAACTTTGTGTCTCATAATCATAAGTCAGTTATCACAGTCTGTCCCTCTCTGGAGAATACATGCTCTCTTTCTCCTGTCCTGGTACAAAAACTATCAATCACCAATCAATGATGACGGTCCTGTCTATCCTGCTAAGCCGTATTGAGCTCGCGCCTCGTATTCATGTCCATTCTGTAGACGCTCCAGACGTTAGACACGTCCTTCCCGAGGTCAGTAGATAAACGAGTGAAAGGAGAGGCAGAGGACGGAAGTGTGGGTGGGGATGTGGAGATAGTGTGGCTTGTCAGGTGCTTTTATTTTCCGTTTCCTTTTTAGAAAAGAGCTGCGTGAAGTGGAGAAAAACCTTTTGTAGTGTCAATATTCAGACAGAGAAGGAGAGTTGCACCTTTTAGTTTACGTTCTAACTTAGCATCTCTTTACCTTCTCATGACAACTTTATTTATATAGCCCGATATCACAAATTTACCTCAAACTCAGGATTCAGATAAGGAAAAACTTTTAATAGGGAAAAACTGGAGAAAAAACTCTGTTTGGATGAATAGACGTGCAATAGACCAACAAAAGGAAATGACAGTTTAGATAATGAGGATGTGAAGATGAACTGGATTGTAAAGGGAGAGACCAGAGGAGAAGTAACTCTCCTGCAGGATGAAGATCCACAGCCAGTTAGTAGTTATTCATAAACGACTAACTGAAAGTTGAGATGAGTTTTAAGTTTGGATTTAAAGGCTCCAACAGAGTCCAACTGCTTCTCTTTGTCTGTGCTGCTGGCCAGCTCTAGAGGGTCCTCTAGTGTCGGCTTTGTGACAAGGCAGGCTAAAAAACACCAGCATTACAGTAACTGACGGTGGGTTTAAGAGGAGACCCAGCAGCTGTCAGTTAAAGGGGGAGAAAAGATGAGAAGAGGGACATTCTGAAAAGCATTCAGAAGATGTTGATGAAATAAACCATGTACAATACAGCAGCACCGTAGTAAATACCAGTTTTTATAAAGCTGTCAGAGCTTTTCATTCAGCTCAACGATCATTCAAGAGTCCTCTGTAGCGGTGATGGACCCATTTAGTGGCATGCGGGAAAGGGGAAAGATGGTTGTCACTGCTTGATGTTTGTTTTTGCTCCTCTCCTATTCAGAGAACGACAGGCCGAGCTCTCTGGTGCTGGAGGTGATAGACTACAACATGCCTCTCACCACCACCTACATGAAGCACATGAAGCTGCAGTGCATGGGCAACAACAAGGTACGTGAGGTCACTGCGCCAGAGCTGCGTGTTAGACAGCAGACGCACTGGATCTGACCCCTAACCGCTGTGTGAGGCTGCAGCGCTAATTGTTTCTGACTGTATGTGTTTGTCTGTGCTGTCAGACAGAAGGTGTGCTGTGTGCTGTGTGCTGTGTTTGTGTGTGTGTGTGTGTGTGTGTGTGTGTGTGTGTGTGTGTGTTTCTGTGCACCGTGAGAGCACAGGGATTTCTTTGAGAGTGGATCATAATGTAAATCTTGACAGACCAGCAGGTTCTTTTGAGTACAGGCCTGTAGGAGGAAAGCAGGAGGCCCACTAATGCCTCGCTGGGAAGACAACTCCCACACACACAAACCGTCTCGCAATTAAAACGCTGTAATGAGAAAAAAACATGTTGGTGTTTCAGTCTGACAGTTGTCAAGATCAGTGGACCAAAACCATTTTCTTTTTAATAACTATGTGACAGTTTGTGTTTGTGTATATTCTCTACACATAATGTGCTTTTACAAAAAAGGTTTCTAATGGATACAGAATTAGAAGGACTGGCACTAGCTCATTATAAATTCATTTCCAAGTATTTTATAAATCAGTTGCAAAGAAACTCCCGCTCACTGTCTAACTTGCTCAAATAAATGGAATAGCTGGTTTCAGTACTAGACCATCATCAGGCAATTGTTGTTACATACTGAGAAGTAAAATTCACATTTCCATTACTATAAATAGAGCCTAAGCTTAAATATTGGTGATAGGTGCAGCCAAACAGTCACCTTCCACAAAAGATAACTTCTCAGTATGTAACACCATTTGCCTGGTGATGGTCTAGTACCGAAACGTTGCCAGCTATTAAACTTTATTTTGCAAGTGACCCCTTTTTTCCCACCAGCCGCGTCTGCCCTGCGTTCCCGAGGCTCCGCGACCCCCGCCAGCAATCATGGCCACTAAACTCATTGTTTGATATTCCACCAGCCACGCCATGGCGCGTCCCAGAAGGGGCTCTCCGCTCCGCTAAAGCTGGGTGCCAGGTCTATCTTGACGCGAGCTACGGGGCGTTCAGACAGCTGGGCAGGAAGTGAACCAGTGAGAGTATCCAGTCAGTTTATCAAAAGTACTGTACTGTACTATGTCAAAGCGCTTTGAGTGGTTGTTAAGACTAGAAAAAGCGCTACATAAATACAGTCCATTTACATTTACATTTTAAACCCAAATCTGATGAGTCCTGCTAGTCAGTTAGCAGTGTTGCATCTGGAGGAAACAGCTGGAAGAGTTCTGCGTTGGGGAGGCAGATCAGCTCCTTGTTCTTGGCTTGGCTGCTCAGTGTGTGGGCGGGGCTCGTGATTGGTATATAGCATATAGTTCCTACACAGAATTACTCCACCCTGTACCACTGTGACTATCAGTGTCACACGCTCGCTGTCAGTCATAGTGTGTGTGTGTGTGTGTGTGTGTGTGTGTGTGTGTGTGTGTGTGTGTGTGTGTGTGTGTGTGTGTGTGTGTGTGTGTGTGTGTGTGTGTGTGTGTGTGTGTGTGTGTGTGTGTATAACGGATGGGCGAATAGAGGGTTGAGCTTGTTCCAATTAAGCCGGGCCCCTGAGTGTCTAGTTAATTAGCTGATGAGAGAGAGGCACTGAAGTGCCAATTTCCACTGGAATGCCAATTTACCACTGGAATGCCAATATATCTGTCTGTCTGTCTGTCTGTCTGTCTGAAGCCAGGAACACACTGGAGAAGCGCAGATTCCCATTTCTCCACACCGGTCACAAAGCGATCCCGCTTCCTCTCCACTCTACAGCACGGCTCTCTCTCTCCCTCTCTTTTTCTCTCTCTCTCGCTCCTCGTGTGTTTGGTAGTCTTCCAACAACAACCCCCACCACGTCCAGTTAGGCCATTTAAAACTGTGTGTGTGTGTGTGTGTGTGTGTGTGTGGCACTCTCTCTCTCTGTCTGTCTGTTTGTCTGTCTGTCTTTCCATGTGCCTGTTCACCTGTCTCGCTCTGGTCACAGCTGAGAAGTCAAGACAGCTGAAATCACCATAAACTTGGGTGTTTTATTTTGAAATGTGTTTTATTTTGTAAAGTACTTGACTGCGCTGTGGCTTTCCTGTGTTTGATGACCTACCTAGCTTGACAAATTTGCTCGCAGCATGCATGCACACACACACACACCGTCACACCTGCAACAACCTCAGTGACTCAGTGTTGTTCTCTATCAGTTGGGCAGGCTGTTTGGAGACACCGTGTCGAAGCCTTCTAATGAGTTCACATTGACACATCAACACGGTTCTCATCATCACCCTTATGTTAGAACCCAGCAAAGAACCAAACCAACCGATATTTTCTTTGCGTGTTTTTCTCACTTAAGGCCAAGCATTGATGTTGAGCAATTTGAATTTGTCCCTCCAAAAAGCACCTTTCCATGATGCAGTCCATACATATAAATGCAGTCCATTTCCCATTCTTTTCTCCATGAGACATCCTCATCAAGGGGAAGAAAAGTTCATGATTTTCCAAATGCTGTGAGGCTACATCTACAGTCTGATTGACGAGGGTGTCTGCGTGTTAACATAGCAAAGGATATCGACTGCATAGTTTGGGCCATTCACCTTCCAATCTCATCCACCTCGCGTGTGTGTGTGTGTGTGTGTGTGTGTGTGTGTGTGTGTGTGTGTGTGTGTGTGTGTGTGTGTGTGTGTGTGTGTGTGTGTGTGTGTGTGTGTGTGTGTGTGTGTGTGTGTGTGTGTGTGTGTGTGTGTGTGTGTGCGAGTGAGTGCGCGCATTAGGATGAGACTGTGCTGCAGAAAGATTACAGTGTTTGGCACAGAGGAGCAAAGGTAGCGACAGGAATAGAGAAACAATGACTCACTCACCTTTAGAAATAACATAGGGCATGAGGGAGCATCAGGTTCAGAGAGAGAGTGTGTGTGTGTGTGTGTGTGTGTGTGTGTGTGTGTGTGTGTGTGTGTGTGTGTGTGTGTGTGTGTGTGTGTGTGTGTGTGTGTGTGTGTGTGTGTGTGTGTGTGTGTGTGTGTGTGTGTCTGTCTAAGCAGACAGAGTGCAGGGTAGTTCAATAGCCTAGCATTCTGTGAAAAGAAGGTCTGAGTCTTTTGTCCTGGGTGTTGTTATGAGAGAGAGAGAGAGAGAGAGAGAGAGACAGCGAGAGACAGAGAGGATAAGAGGGAATAAAGGGAGAGAAGGCCATCTGTACTTTACTCAAGAGAGAACATGAGCCAAAGGAAAGACAGAAGAAGGAGAGAGAAGGATGTATTTGTGATGGGTGAAGTATGAATTCTCCACCGGCTCCATTAACACTCATCCCAAGCCTCCGTTCATCTGCCCATCCCTTTATCTCTCCCTCCATCCGCCCCCCGTCCCAATTCAATAAGAGGAGGAAATTACCCAGGATGCTTCCTGGCAGGGGGGGTGGAGGTGGTGGTGGTGGGGATGAGCTGCTTCAGACAATGTAGAAACGGGTGAAGAGTGAGAGGAGACAAGAAGGGGGGAGGAGGTGAGAGAGATGGCAGGGCGGTGGCTCTGTCTGGCTGGGGGGGGGGGGTGAGACTCAGGATGGGAGTAGGTGGATGTGCTCGGCCGGGTTGAAAATAAAATGAGAACATTTGTAGGTGATGGTGGGATCCACGGGGGAGGGGGAGGAGGAAGGGAAGGAGGGAGGGGGCTGGGGGAGAAATCAAAGAAGGAATTAAAAAAGGAGAATGAGGTGGTTCATTATCGTTTATGGTCTCCCCCTCTCCTTGCCCATTATTTCAGCTACCTCCGGAGGAAAGACATTTCATTATTTTTGGGAGGAGGGGTGTGTGTGTGTGTGTGTGTGTGTGTGTGTGTGTGTGTGTGTGTGTGTGTGTGTGTGTGCAGAGGGGAGATAGGTTGGGGGTTGGTTCATTATAATTACTAAAAGACTGTTGAGAAGACAGCGAGGGAAAAAAGAAATCATACATTTGGAGATAAAAGGCTCGTCAGTGGAACAGCCTTGAATTTGACCAAAACCTTTATGTCCACAGTTTGTGAAAAATAACAGCTGACCTAGAATCACGCTGTCTTTTTCAAATCCCTCTATGAACAGTAAGGAAACAATAGCCTGGCCACAGAACTCAAACGGCAATTTCTTTCAGCGAGTCAAGTAATAATAAAGTAAAACAAAAATCCGGATGTTCTGTGCAAAGCATCTAAACTTCATCAGACATTTGAAAATATTGCAAATGACCTCAAGGCCTCCCACCCTTACAGATCCCCGTGGCTGATAGGAACACGTGAGCCACTGACGCCTGTCATGGCGGGCTGTTTGGCTCAGCACCCTGAGGAAGCACGGTGTTGAGCGTAAAGCTGCTTGTGTGGGCGGTTGTCGAGAAAGCTGCAAGCGGCAATAACGCAGGCCAGGCAATCTGCACTGCACTAGTGTTCAGAAAGGGCGTACATCATCAACATAAATTGAAATACTTTGCAGACACGAGTCAAAGCTTGCTGAAAAATATAAGGCAACGTTGTTTATTTGGCACATTTCAGCAACAAGGCAATGTAAAGTGCTTTACATAAAACATTTAAGAGCAGTTAAAGGTGCAGTAGGTAAGACTTCTAAAACTACCTTTCTGTCATATCTGCTGAAACCAAGGGGGTAAGCTTCTCCTCGGACCGCGTAGCTCCTATGGCGCCATTTTGATGCTACAAAGCCATCACCTCCCTTTAGCATCCCATTGACTGCCATTCATTCTGATGCTACCAAGTCATCACCTCCCGTTAGCATCCCATTGACTGCCATTCATTCTAATGCTACCAAGTCATCACCTCTCGTTAGCATCCCATTGACTCCCATTCATTTTGACGTCACTTTGACAGAGAATAACTTTACATCTGAAGCGTTTAAAGACTCTATTTGTCCGTTGTTTATTTCTAAAGAAACACGACAATGTATAAAAGGCTCCATTACCTTGTAGCTCACGTTATGGCTCCGTAGCAGACGTTGTTATAAAAATAGGCTAACGATTGGGTCATAACCACGAGACTTACTGTCTCATAGTAGAGGAATTACCGTATAGTACAGGAGAAGCTCTCAGGCAGTTTGGACTTCCATTAGCTGTTTAAGTGTAATTACTAATGTTAACTATCATGTTAGTGATCAGTAATTAGCCTGTGCCTATGTTATCTCCTTACATATACCTACGCTCTCCGTCTCTGCTAGATTGGGAATGATTGAGATTTCTCTTGGCACAGCTACCAGAAGACTTCCAACTTTCAGACAGGTTGCTCACGTCACATCTACGTCTTCAAGCTCAGTTGGAGGCTGCTCAGTAACGCTCAGCCATCACTGGAAAAGAGACTTCACTGGTCTCCGTCCAGAGACACGGGACCTGCTGGTCCATTATATATATGTCAATGGCTGAAACTGACCCTATGTTCCAGGAGAACTACATGAAGCAGGTCATTAAAATACAGCCTGGAGTGGGATTTACAAAAATCCACCGCTCCCTGTTCAGATGCACCAATCAGGGCCGGGGGGGGGGGGGGGTGTCTAACTGCGTGTCAATCACTGCTCATGCACACGCATTCATTCTCCCTTGTGGGGGGAGGGGCTTAGGAGACTGTTTTGGGCTTTAGCGGAAAGGGGAGAGGGACTGAGAAGTTGTCGATGTTCACATTTTTTGGCTAAGTCCTGGATCTTCACAATCCTACCTACAGCACCTTTTAAAAGCAACTAAAAACATGTATTATAGAGAATATAAAAATAGCTAGGTGCAGTGTCAGAAATTTACAATGACTAGATTTCATAAAAGGCAGCATTAATCCAAAAAGTCTTCAGCTTTGGACTTGTTGGGAGTTAGGTCCAGATATGTGGTGAATATATGTGGTTTAGTTCTGACTCTGGGGACAGAAAGCTGGGCTGACCCCCAGGTGGTTCATACTGTATGTAGCAACAGACCAGAGAAGTATTCTGGCCCTTAACCATTCAGTGCTTTATTAACCAGCAGTAGTATTTAGAAATCAGTTCTTTGAGAGACAGGAAGCAGTGTAAAGAACTCAGAAGTGGAGGGGTCTCTTGGTCTTAGTGAGGACTGGAGCAGCAGTGTTCTGAATCAGCTGCAGCTGTCTGATTTTTTTAGGGAGACCTGTAAAGACACTGTTACAATAGTCAAGTCTACTGAAGATATAAGCATGGACAAGTTAGCAGGTGAGAGTTTGAGCACATTTTGAAATCCATAGTTCAACATACAGCAGCACAGCCATTACTGGTTACTTTCAATATTTGACTAACCAGCTGAAATTAGACCCCGAGGTAATGAATGGTAACCTGCCCAAATAGTCTTGTTAGGCCAACAGTCTGTGATTGCATGAATACAGTATGAAATGTCTGAATACATCAGAGCTTTTAGCTGACATAAAGATCACACATAAAGTGGCGGTCAGCCTCGAAGCCCTCCGGGTGGGTTTGCACGAGGGGCACGACCTTTATCACGTCTTATCCTCTCACCATCTGCCCCGACTCTCTCCAGTGTATACTGTCCAATAAAGTAGAGACGCCATGGAAACAGCCCTGGAAGAAAAATCCCCTTGATGGTTTTTAAGTGCACAGCACATAGTATGTGAAGCATATGAAAGCCTCATGTCGGAGCACAGCTTCACTTACACCCTATTTTCATGCACCATCTGAGGCAGCACAGATGAGACCAAGGCCTAGTCCACATGTACACGGGGATTTAAAAAAATCTCTGCAAAAACACACAACCAGGCTGAGACTCTCCTTTGAAACCACTCAACATAGACTTCTTTCTATCAAAATGGGTTATAATGTTAGTATATTGAAACCGCTAAAGTCTCTATTAAATACTTTAAAATACTGTAGTGTAATTTGATATGTTCCAATATTTATAATAATGAAATTTATGTATATGGCACAGTTCATACACAAAATGCAGCTCAAAGAAAGCTCAATTAGAGAAGGTGGAAAGGCTATTTAACCTCCTCATATAGACTCTGGAGAGACCAGCCTTGAGCTAAGAGAGATCCAAATTAACGACCTAGTAACACTTAGGTGCACTTCTTTTGGAATATGACAGCTTGAACCTTCCACTGAAAGTTGAAGCTGTTTGTAACTCAGCTCTTTCAGACAGTTTCTCTCGGCCCACGTGGCCCAGTCACTTGTTTTCTGTGTTACAGGAAGTGATGAGCATCCTTATCGACACACGCTGCAGTTCCCTCAGCACTCAGGCCTCTGCACTTTCAGCCTCTGCCTATAGGTGGCAGGTTTGTCATGGAAATGTATGGATGCTGCTCTGTAACACACACACACACACGCGCACACACACACACACACACACATACACACACACACACACACACACACACACACACACACACACACACACACATACACCAGCAGTATGGATAGTGGTTAGTGTGTGCTTAAACACTTGCATATGAGGGATCCTGTGTGAAGGTCAGTGTGCAAAAGAAATGAAACATGCCGTCTGTTCCTGTAGTGTCTGCGACGGCTTTGTGTTTGTCCAAGAAATATATTAAAACTGCATGTGACCAGCACCAGAATGTGCTTTTTAATATACTGAATGCATATTGAAGATGCACTGAGAGGATCAATTGCATTGGAAGTCACAGCTGCTGATCTGTTTTATTTCAGTGGTCATTTTCTATACTCGCAAATAATGAATTCTTATAAACACAGCATCTGACTTGTTTTACAATACATTGAGCTTATCTGGCAGACTGAGAGACAGAGAGATGCTGACTTTGGCCAGTTCAACATGTTAAAAAAACCTTTCTCATCCTGACACTTTTCATCCGATGCATCTTCTCGGTCCTTCTATTGATTGGTCAGATTAAATGGGAAAAGGCCGATACATTGGTTTTACATGAATACATAAATGGGTGACAATCCTGATGAATGAATAGTTTTATTTCATGGTATAAGTTATATATATGAAACCTTTTAGATGTTTGTCTGCAGGGCCAGTGAGATGTGGGAGAGGCAATTAGAAATTATCTAAAGGGACGAGTCTAATGAAGTACTGCTTATACTGAATTAGCAATCCTCATGTTTGAATTGAAATCATCCAGTTGACTGATTTGTATTGTGGGTAATAAGAAAATCTGGTGGCCAGGTTAGCTCAGTTGGTAGAGCAGGTGGCCATAGATAGAGGTTTACCCCTCTCTCTCCCCAGTACATGTAACATGCAGTACACCCTCCTTCATGCAGGTTATAATGTTCACTTTTAAAGTTTATTTATACAGCATCTTTCAGCAACAAGTCAGCGTGCTTTACATAAAACATTAAAAAGACTTTTAAAAAGAAATTCATTGAGAATAGAAAATAAAAAACAAACTAAAAGCAGCTCACACCGCTCAAATGAGAGTCAAAATAGTTGCCGATTAATTTAATAGTTGATATCTGATCCATTACTTTGCAGATCCAGTAATGTGGGTGTTGCAGCAGCACAGGGGCCGAAATAAGTACAGGTACATTAGAGAAAGGGAATCCAATGCATAGATACATTAGAAGTAGGCTATAGCCAATCAAAACAGAAACTATGAAAGAGCCATTAGACTCAAAATGACAATGCAGTATACGCTACCCACGACCACACTATATTAATGCATGTCCTTTCTAATATCTGTAATAATATAAGGTAGGATGTAATGACTGCCTTAGTTTTAACTTGGCGTACCTAATCAACTGGCATCTGGGTGTGTAGGAGTCATCCTCTCTCTCTGTCTCTCTCTCATTCTCTGTCTCGCTCTTTGTCTCTCTCTCTCTCTCTCTCTCTCTGTGTGTGTCTCTCTCTATCTCGCTCTTTCTCTCTCTCTGTCTCTCTCTCAGTCTCTGTCTCGCTCTTTGTCTCTCTCTCTCTCTCTCTCTCTCTCTCTCTCTCTGTGTGTGTCTCTCTCTATCTCGCTCTTTCTCTCTCTCTGTCTCTCTCTCTGTCTCTGTCTCGCTCTTTGTCTCTCTCTCTCTCTCTCTCTCTCTCTCTCTCTCTGTGTGTCTCTCTCTCTCTCTGTCTCTCTCTCTCTCTCTCTCTCTCTCTCTCTCTCTCTCTCTGTGTCTCTCTCTCTCTCTCTCTCTCTCTCTCTCTCTCTCTCTCTCTCTCTGTGTCTCTCTCTCTCTGTGTCTCTCTGTCTCTCTCTCTCTCTCTGTGACGTCGGCGGCCGTGGCCCCGCCCCCTCCGGTTGCCACAGAGAGTGTTGAGGGTCCTGCTGTGTGCGCTCACTCCCTCCCTCCCTCCCTCCCTCCCTCCCTCCATCCATCGAGCAGCTTAGACTGTCTATAAACACTAGAGAGAAAAGCGCTAGAGGCGAATGAATGAACAAACAGCGACAACAAGAAAACCGCGGGCCGACTTTCATATTTGCAATCTTGCAGAAGTGAAGGTAAGAAGGCGGTTTTTTCTTATTTATAATAATATCCTGCGTGCTGGTGGCTGCCTGCAGAGCTCTGCGGCCACATCACACCGTGCTGCTGGACGCGTTCCTGATCACTTATCGATGCGAGCAGAATAGAACAGTACAACAGCCTAACACCAGCTTTTGTCTCGGTGACACGCCGGCTGCAGCGCGTCAGTCAGAAGTTGGGTTGTGTTGTTGTCGTTGGTCTCCTCTCGTAGCAGGGCAGTGGGCTCCGTGCCACGCCGACTGCAGAAGCTGCTCCTCACACCTCCACTGTGTGTGTGTGTGTGTGTGTGTGTGTGTGTGTGTCGGTCACTGTGCGGCTCCAGCAGGCTGCTCCGCTCCGTCCTGTGACAAGTATGATTATCATTATCATTATTATTCACGGCTGTGTTGCAGAGTGCACGAGGCCAGCGTGCTCCTGACAGACGGGCACATTGTTCTGTTGCTGCGGGTGCGTGCGTGCGTGCGTGCGTGCATGCATGCGCGCGTGTCTTGGACGACTGTTTTTAAGTGAGGGATGAGCGTGCGCGCGCGCGCGCGTGTGTGTGTGTGTGTGATGCGGAATGACCAAGCACCCGCACACCATGAGGAACAATCGGTGGCGCGTGCCAAGCATTGCAACAGTGGCCTCTCGTTTGAATGGGCCATTATGACGTGTAGTGGCGGAGGACAGCAGGCAGTGACATATCAGGAACAGAACATTATTAAACAGACATGTATTGTATCTGTTATTCCCAGCTGACTCAGAATATAGAATAGAGTTTCTTTGATTGATAACTTTTTGGTTGTTGAGGGTTAGGGTTAGGATTAGTCAGGTTCTACTAATGTGTGTATTAATGACCTCCTAGTTCCCCCTAAAGGAGAGAATCAAATATAATAAAATAACCCAACTATATACTCTGTCTTTCAACTTAGGTTGAGTCTGATTCTCATCCAATACACTTTTTGTCAAATTCAGCAGATAGCTCCTGAAGAAAAAACCCAGTGTTCATACAGAGCAACCAAGTCAGCACCACAGTTGTGTTGGTGCTCGTGCACAGGACAGAGGAAAGGCCATGATGTATGAAGAGATCTGGCACATGCTAAGAGAGGTGGATGTGTTTGGGTGTTACGTTCACATGTCATCAGTCTTCCTCCAGAATCCTAAACTCAAAGGGGCAGGAATGAATACCAGTGTTTACATGATTAATTTTTAGACCTGTCATTATTTATTGTATGGGGGGGGGGGGGGGTCGTTAAACCAGTGCAATATTATTTATTGATCACAGTTCTGGCACCATGCTGCTAAACACTGCCATGTTTGTATTACTGGTTCAGTTTTTGGGGGTCCCAGCTGTGCTGAAAGCATTCAAATGGGAGTTAATGAGAGTCAGCAGCATGGGACTCATCCTGGTGCTGGAAACACTCTCTTTCCTCTCTCCGTGTGGAAACTACAGTTGCTTTCATAGCTCTGCGTCACACTGCTGACAATATAGAGTGATGAGAGACCCTTCACAGGCAGGTCAGAGGTCAGGGACGGAGTCTGGGTTCTGAACAGCAGCCCAGGAGCTGGTAATGAGAATTCAGTGCCTTGCATGAGGGCCTTTAGCCGGGGCAGAGGCTTTCTAACAGAGAGGCCCGAGGAAGATATTCACTCTGTAAGCACCACACAGATCTGCTTTCAGCATCAAGTATACTGTACACAGTACGTTTCCATGGCAGCGTCTCCTTGGAGACTGTCAGTTTGCCTAAAGTTGCAGCTAGTTGGTTAAAAATTGCTATCAGCTACGATTCCGACTATGTGGACAAGCCCATCTCTACGTCCACCTCATAGACTGTGCAAATAATGGACAAAGCTTCTGGGCCTGAAAAGTGAAGCCAACGCGGGAGAGCCTTAAACCTGCATTCACGCAACAGGGGAGACTCCACCGGCTGCAAAAAGAAGTCCATTTATATTAAAGTCTATGAGAAAATGCTCAAGTCCAAGGAGCTGATGGGATAACATTTCAGTGGAATTATACCCTGTACAATGCCATGTGACTAAAAATGGATTGATTGATTGATTGATTGATTGATTGATTGATTGATTGATTGATTGATAGAATACACTGATTTTTATACTTTGTCACTGTCAGAAGAAAGAATAGTTTTCTGGTGGTAGCTTGGTGACAAGATTCTGAAGTTATGAATCATTTTAATGGGCAGACATTTTGATCAGATTTTAAAATCCGGTTGAACTTTCTCTTCTGCATGCTGGGCCACAGCAGCAGAGCCTTTACGGCATCGGGAACAGGACTAAAGCTGCACGCTTCTATTACAAAGAAGCATACGCTGAGATTGAGATCTTCTCTACGAGTGGACAGGTACAGTACTTCCTCTCTTCAGCGCGTGGTGTTGTGTATAGAAATGCATTCAGCTGCAGCTTTCTGGGTCAAAGGTGAAGAGGCCATTGTCAGGTCCAGAGTTGGTGGTGGGCTGTTGTACGGTTTGAAGTTTGGGTCAGCTTTGGATTTGGTTTAGGTTTTGGGTGTGTTGGTCGGACAAAACCCTGCTTTCACCTCGTCACCTTGGACTTTGAGGACTTAGAAGACAAACATAGAAGACAAATGAATCACTAATTCAAATATTTGTGATTTGTAGCTGTATTTTTATTGTACCACAGAAGTGTGAAGCTTTAACAGGCCTCATATCGACTGGTGTCTAAAGGGTTTATGTTAGGATCCCCCCTCCCTCAGCCTTCTGCCAGGGGACCGTAAGACTAGAAGAGCCTCTCCCAGGATAAAGCCTTCTGTGAGGGCCTGCTTAGCTCCTCCCTGCTCCAAAATAACTCTGGTTTTCCCCTGACCCTGCCATGGGCTTGGCAGGAGGGCAGGGAGGAAGCACAGCCTGCCTTCTAATCCCCTTTCCCTTCATCCTCTTCCTCTCCCTTCTGAATTGATTGGGTCCCTCTATTTCTGGAGTCTTTCTGCTGGACCTGCTGGAAGGCATTTAGTTCCTTCCCCCTTTTAACGTTATCTTTATTATGTGTTTCCATTTGATTGATATCATCACTGCCTGACACCTGCCTTTGGTCCAGGGCTGCATCTAACAATCAGGATGCCCGCTTTACATCGGTATCGGTCGATATTCGCCTTATTGACCGACGACAGTGGCCCATGTTTATCTGTTGTGTTGCTTATTTGCATCAGACTCGGACAACAGTAGCGAGCATATACTATGCTACTGCAGCTGCTGATTCAGACACAACTCTGGCTTAATGTCAGAGGGCAACGTGTGGTCTGTTTATAAATCAAAGAGAAAGAAAATGTAGGCCTTGTGGGAGGACATTGTATTCTGTATGAAAAACACAAGAGGGGAAAGATGGCCCTATTTATGGTTCTAATTAGTTTCACTAATTACACAATTTTTTTAATGATCAAACATGATCAACTCATGGTGGTCAAGGTGACGTCTTCACATCTTGTTCTATCCAAACAACGGTCCCAAATTTAAAGAAGAGACAAGAAGTCCATCCTCAGCTGGGAGATGCTGAAACAAACAGATGTTGAGCAGAAAATGATGACCATAACGAATCGATTATTGCAAACAGTTGCACATTATTTCTTCAGTGAATTGTTGCGGCTCTAGCTCTATCCATTACTTTCTGTAGTAACGGAGAGAAACATACTAACACACTCCCAAAGAGACGTCTTCTTTTGACAGAACAATGGTCAACATCCAAAAGAATTCAATTTACATGATGATACGGAAGTAAATCAGCCAATTCTCACATTTCAGAAGCTGGAACCAGCCAAAGTTATGACTTAAATGATGAAAATGGTTGGATCTTCATTTTCTAAACCTATATCATTGTCACAAATAAAAAAACAAAGGGCAGCAGGTACATATTAGGCACATTTGGTGTCAAAGACTGGTAGTTCAGACTGCAGGGCTCAACCTAGTGACCTTTAGGTGGTTGTTCCTGGTCAATGCATCCTCATGAACGGGATCGTATGATATCCCACGAAAAGGAATGCACAACAATTCATATGATATATTATTCCAAATTACGGCAATCGATGACTGGTCACGTGATGACGTTTTAGCGGTCTTTACAGTTGAGTTTAGCCGAGAAAATGTAAGTGTCATGTGGCGACGTAATAAATTAGAATAATTAAACAAAACAAATAAAAATAAATAAATCAAATTTAGAATAAAGATTGTGGTTGGGTTAAAACACTGGTCCCGGGACACGACCACCCGTGTCCTGGGTTTTCGCTTTAACTTCTTCCGGAACATGAACACCGCTCCCCCCCCCCCCCCCCCCCCTCCCACCGACCTCCTCTCTACGCTGATCTTCTTCGCGGTCTGATACAGCAGAAGTAAATGTGGTGCTTACAGTAATAAATACGTGGAATACACAAACTACAGTGCATTACCTTTGGTAGCCATGAGTGTGAATGGTGGATTAGAACAGCCTATCCTGGTAGGAAAGTCATACTGTATATACCTAGGAAACATCAGGTCTTTCTGCCCTCTCATCTGTATTCCTTTCAAAGTCGATCTTTAATTGTTTTCTTCCAAGTCTCCGTTCGTGTTGCCTGTCTTGCACTCCATTCAGCTGCATCACGGAAAGCTCTTCAATCTGCTCCCAACAACCAGCGTGTTGAGCCCCCCCCCCTGCAGCGGCTCACATCTTCAGCCTATGTGGGAGCTGACTGCTGCACTGAGCGCTGCTGTCATGTATTGTTGCATTTTAACTACATGCCATTTGTATGATATCTATCTTAAATCCACCGTGTCGACATCTCCGTGTGATGATGTGAAAAATATGATGGTCACAAGCAGATTCACTCTACTTTCCAGGACCATTAAATGTAAAGGAATTCTTCTCGGGGAAATTGGCTGAGGGACATTCATGACTAATGTGAAGACATAATTACATGCTGACGCAAATTGGGGATGAATGAGTGGTTCTGTCAGGCAGTACAGGGAGAAGATTGACTTTACATATCACTCTGAATATATATGTCCAGTTTCACTACTTCTTATCTGGTTTCAGACAAAAAAAAGATTGCCTTTTTTCTTCTGTCCATGGCTGTTTGGCCCATTGATGTGTTTTGGACATTCCCAAAGACATCAGACAGGCTTGTGTCACTAGATAAATGCTAGATATAAATCATGTATCTACATGTCATCTTTTTGATCCTGTGTACTAAGTTTTAACATGGGTTGTTATCAGAGAAACCAAAGACATGTTCCCAAAAGGAGAAGCTAAGCTGTGAGGTGAGAGGCCTTGATATTTTTACTCCCCTGCAGATGAGTCACCAGCAGAACGACTGACATTACCTGAGCTCCCTTTAGGTGCTAATTACACAGGAACTGTTACCGGTACATGAAGCAGGAGCAGAGTATTGAATTGATCTTTATTTTGGTCTTAAGTTAACCAAAAAATAAATAGATTAACAGGTACAAAATATGTGAAGCTGAGAGCGAAGATTCACGTTGAACTTTGGAGTCTGAAAACTGATGGTTGGCAACATTTGAAGCACAGCGATCAGTGTAAATAGTCCGAAGCCCTCTTTCTCACCCTGCTCTACCAAGCTAGTTCTTCATCTTTAGCTCTTCTGTTGTAGGCGTCCACAAGCTCCATCTTTACGTTCCCTAGCAAACACACCATGCAACGTGCCATGTCCATGTTTAACTGCTGGCATGTCATTTCCACAGTGACAAGCTAATGAGCAACATTTCGTGCATCAGTGGATGTGGCCCAAATAGTGCTGGTTCAAGACTTTTTACATGTTTACACATAAATGTACAGTTCCTCTTCCACGGTATTGAGCAACAGAGAATTCTACAGAGCGATCAATGCACCATTGCAGCCAGGTAGCCTTCCAGTAATGGCTTTTTTCAGGGTTCTGATTGGCCAACATGGTGTTAGGGTTAGATATCACCACCTGTTGGTTTTGGCTCTTGACAGCACTTAGTGTGTTTTTTTGCATTTCATTTGAGCGTTTTTTAAAACAGTGCTTGTGTGGACGGGACTTCTCAAAAACACCTGTGTACGTGTGGACTCGACCTAAATGTTGGACTACCTCGCGGCATACATTTGGCTATGAATGAGACAAACTGATTACCTTGAAACTCTTTCTTGAAGGTAGTTTTCACAATAATGCTTCCTGTGATTAAGCTGCTGCTAAGCCAGGTCATTGGCTTGTGTGTCTGCCTCTGCCTGCTTGGCGGTTTACCCATGCTCCGAGCTTGATGAGCTCAGCCTATTGTGCAGACTCAGTGTTTGACTAGTATTGCCTGAAGCAGCGTGGCTTCCCTGGCCTTTTATAGTGGAACCATAAAACAAGGACAGGTCGAGCTAAACTCTTGTGAATGTAAACACATTTTTCAGGTTGATATGGCAGTGAAATCTGTTTTAAGCCATTTCAGTTAACTTTTCTTGGAATTTTGGATGTCATATCTCCCACATCAGCCTGCGGGCAGGTTATCTGTTCAAAGACTGATGTATTGTGAAAGAAATAAAAAGGATCAAAGGACTGTGGTCCTGCCACTGTGTGGTCTCACCCTCTAATGGTGTTTTTCCATTACATGGTAGGCCTCGCCTCGCCTCTACTCGCCTTTTTTGGTTTTCCATTCTGATAACAGTCCCTGGTACCTGCTAACAGGTACTTTATTTAGTACCACCTCCGTGGAGGTTCCAAGAGAGCTGAGGCGATACCAAAAGGTGACGTGAAAACCTGCAGACCACTGATTGGTCGGAGAGAATTGTCACTAATCACTGCATCATCATTGCTATAGCGACAGACAGGGGTGTCCTGAACAAACCCGCCATTTTTAAATAGTTTAGCCAGCGGTGTTTTTTTTGCTGCCTCCAGCTTCTTTAGAAACTAAATGTGTCTTCTGGCAAACAGCCACATGCTGAGAATCAGAGACACACCTTCCACGTTCTCTGTGTGTGTGTGTGTGTGTGTGTGTGTGTGTGTGTGTGTGTGTGTGTGTGTGTGTGTGTGTGTGTGTGTGTGTGTGTGTGTGTGTGTGTGTGTGTGTGTGGCGTTAGGTCACGGCAGTTTGCTGTGCAAGACGAGCAAAAACGAGACTTTCAAGCCAACGTGACTTTGAGAATTAGTGAGAAGGACAGAAAAGATAGGTGGTACGTGAAGGTGCAGATTGTGGTGTAAAGGTCCTTGCACGCTGTCCGAGAATTTTGTACGCGTTTTTTTTTTTTTAATGTCTTCCTAAAAATGTGTCATGCACAGCAACCTTGCACACTGACTCCGATGTGTATTAATTAATCCCTTTGCGAGAAATGTTGCAAAAACAATACAAAATGCGACGCTGCTATCCCTGGCTTCTCTCTGTTGACAGTAATGTTACCTCTCTGGCTGCGTCTTTTTGCGTTTGGCACCCCTGCTTCATTGTTCTCATTTTAATCGTATTTTTTTTTTTTTTTAAATGATCGTAGTGTTATTTTTGCGAGGATCTGTACCAAGCAAAGATTTTATCTTAAGTTTGTGAATATGATGTGTAGGCAGGGACATCTCTGCTGCACCAAAATAATTTATTCAGAACGATATTTTGACACGTTTTACCTTTTAAAAAATATCCTGCGATTTGGATATTGCGATTTCAATAAAATTGCGATTAATTGTGCAGCCCTTGTTGTTTTTTCCAGCTAAGCCCCATCCACCTCAAACAAGAGGAACAAAGACAAAAACATAACGATCAAGTGCAATAACTGACACCGCGTCATTCGTAGTCAGGAGTTTTAAACCGTCAGTGTTAGGGCTGAGACACCAGATTGGATTCCCGGGAACGAGACGAGATTAGAACACTATTTTAAAGAAAACTTAAATGATGAAATATGACTGGCTGTCTTATTCAATCGGAAGTCACAAAATGAAAAATCAGCACTGTGAAAGTGGGGGGGTCTGGGTGTCCTCTGGCAAGAAAATTTTGAGCATCAAAGACTTCATTTCTTGCATTCTGATTTTCTTTTTTGCACCAATTTACAGTGGAAATACCTTTTATTTAGCCTATGTGAAGAAGAAAACACAGATGACAATTCAAAATATACCATAATTATAATGGAAAGCATGTTGTTACATGTCATTGGGCATTTCTAAGTGGGTATATGGAAATCCTGCAGCTTTCTTAGTGAGTATACTGCGTATACCTGCCTATCACATAGACTACACCACTAGTGCTATAGACATAAAGTTCCCTTGGCTTGCCCTACAACCTCAGCCTGCCAGTCAGTCACCAGGGCATATGGACGCTTTTGTCTTGTGCCTGCCAGCCAGTCACCAGGGCAAGAGAGAACACCTGTCTGTCTCGGAAGTGTAACATTAACTGCACAGCAATCTCACTATTATATGATATTGCAGCAAACAGTGTCTGCGTGATGTTTTACCACACTTGTGTTATAAATTGGTCCTTGGTAGTACTGACGTGATTCTGCACTCGTGTACTGATATCGTGAGACAACTTGTAACCTTGACTTGAAATATCGTAACGTTTTAATCTCGCGAGATCTCGTCACACCTCTAGTTAGTGTTCATTTCCCATTAGATAACCCAAACTAAAGTTGTCGTGTTACAATGTCATCAGGGTAAAAGTGTCAATCATAAAGCATTAAGTATTGTTATTCCACAGTGGGTTACACAGGAAGCGTTTCAATGTAATTACCTCGGCTGTCTGTGGCAGACTAGTGCTGCCTGGCGGCCATGCTGCCGTGTGCTCAGTGTTCAGCCAGTGGAACCAGAGAGTCCCTGCAGAGTTCAGCTATATAATACAGCTGGAGCTGAACTGCGCTCTTCTGCTGCTCCCTGAAGCCCTCAACCCCTCCAGCTCTCCTCTTCTTCCTCCAGTCAACTGTCTCCCTCATCTCCGACTTCTAATATTATAAAGTGATAGCCTGCTTTAGTTACGAGACAGCCTGGCATAAATCCTGTTTCAGCTTGTCGTCGGTCCAAGCAAATAAATCCCCGGTTCTTACTTTTTGACGTTGATGTTCTTTCTCCTAAGTATTTTCAACTTCTGCATCCATGATTTTCAACTGTGGAGTAACGTAACTACTCTGTGGTAGGCCTGGGTATTTATCAAAGATTAGGTTAATGCAAGTTACACAGTTTCAGAAAAATAAAGACTGACTTATTTTAAGCGTTCAAGTTATCCATCATCCACTGTTGGACTCTCGGTTGGGGGACCTTTGTCACATGTCCTACCCCCCTCTCTCTCGCCACGCTTACTGTCGCTCTCAACTGTCGGAAAACAGAGACAGGGTTTTAAGAAACTGCCGTAACAGTTAGAAATATAGAGCAGTGGACATTGTTTAATGCAGGTTTAAGTATAATGTTGTGCCATTTCCCATTTCATCTGGCAGTGTTATACATTAGTGTACATGTTGGCCTCTCTAAAGTAGTATTTCATGTTGTGGTGACCTCACACAGCTCAGCAGTGTTGCATATGTGTTTGCAGGGTGAAATAGGCATGGTCCAGCAGTGACCTTTGCCTGTACTAATCCATGCTGTTTCCCTAGGATTGCTTCCTACAGGGGAAAGGGGTTAATCGTCATGCTTGGGGCAGATTTGTGACTGACTGGATTAAGTGGGGCTCAGAGTGTTGGACACTCCACTAATCTCTGGTATTCATACCCCTGCTGGCTGCTGGGTAAAGACCGACTGACTGACTGGCTGACTGATTCTCCGACTGGCTGGCTGACTTTTCCCCTGATTGTCCAGAGTGAACGACCTACTGATCCAATGATGATGAAGTGGTTGAGTTTCCACCATCAGTGTCAAATGAGAGAAGTAGAATATTTCTCTGTTTGAGTCCAGCCCTATGCACTCTGTACTCCACACTCGCCTTTTCATGAAGAAATAGTGTGCAAACAGTTGTTATATTTGGAGTGTCAGTGTTGACTTAGCACTTTACAACAGTTCCCACTCCCTTGTCCCACTTTGTGAGTCAATGATTATCTGAGACTGCTCTGGAGTTTTAGGTCCACAGTGTTGGAATGAACTCTACTGCCATTTTGTGTGGCAGTGCTGCTCAGCTTCCACAACAACTTAGTTTTATGTTATGAGTCATTATTGTAGTACAGTTTATAGTCCTAAAAGTAGGTGTAATATTCCTCATTGTCACACATGGTGTTTTTCCGGCAGCACTGAATCACTGCTTAAGCTAAATAGAGCTGCCCTCTGAAAGTCGATGAGTCGACCCGTCGGTGACCCCCTCAGTCAAGCTGTTGTTTTTTTTAGTCAGTTTGCGTAACATATTTTTATTTTCGAGCAGGGTGAGCGTGATGAACAGTGTTTCCGATAGGTGGTTTAGAGACATGAATGGTGATGACACAGTAAAAACGTCACAGACTGCGTGGGCTGCCACCCGTTGAGAAGAGTAAAAACTGTTTTGGTTCATTATGCAACTTTGGCGGGCTGCATTTGACTACTATGGTCAAAATCAACAATGAAACTCATGCCAAGAGATTCTGATTGCCAGATAGTCGATATGAAAAAGAAATATTGGAACGAATAGTTCAATAAAACAGCCAAATCTGATTTGAATCGGAAAAATCTGATTCGGGTACAGCCCTAGAGCTAAAAGCCACTTAAAGATTGAGTAAACATTTGGGTGTTAGGTCTTATTATGAGCAACTCATTTACATCACAAGGAGTCGTGATGCTAAAAATATTGCTCGTGGAGCATTCATTATCTTTGTACTACATGGTTCAACGCATTCTAGTGAACGGGTTCATATGGTATGGTACAAAAATGTATGCACAGCAATTCGTATGATCTCTTACGAAATTACGAAAAAACTGCCGGCCAGTAACATGACTACCGGTCACATGACAGTTAAGTTTAGTGGTCTTTACAGTTAAATTTAGCTGAGAAGTGGTTACTGTGAGCCGAGTACAGGGCACAGTAAAGTCACTGCCGTATCAGCGGCCATTGCAGTTGAGTTTAGCCAACACATTATATATAGGCCTTAGTGGTTCCCTAATACTGTATCTGAAGTCTCTTTTATATAGGCCTTAGTGGTCCCCTAATACTGTATCTGAAGTCTCTTTTATATAGACCTCAGTGGTCCCCTAATACTGTATCTGAAGTCTCTTTTATATAGGCCTTAGTGGTCCCCTAATACTGTATCTGAAGACTCTTTTATATAGACCTTAGTGGTCCCCTAATACTGTATCTGAAGTCTCTTTTATATAGACCTCAGTGGTCCCCTAATACTGTATCTGAAGTCTCTTTATATAGACCTTAGTGGTCCCCTAATACTGTATCTGAAGTCTCTTTATATAGACCTTAGTGGTCCCCTAATACTGTATCTGAAGTCTCTTTTATATAGACCTTAGTGGTCCCCTAATACTGTATCTGAAGTCTCTTTATATAGGCCTTAGTGGTTCCCTAATACTGTATCTGAAGTCTCTTTATATAGGCCTTAGTGGTCCCCTAATACTGTATCTGAAGTCTCTTTATATAGGCCTTAGTGGTCCCCTAATACTGTATCTGAAGTCTCTTTTATATAGGCCTTAGTGGTCCCTAATACTGTATCTGAAGTCTCTTTATATAGGCCTTAGTGGTCCCTAATACTGTATCTGAAGTCTCTTTATATAGACCTTAGTGGTCCCCTAATACTGTATCTGAAGTCTCTTTTATATAGACCTTAGTGGTCCCCTAATACTGTATCTGAAGTCTCTTTATATAGGCCTTAGTGGTCCCTAATACTGTATCTGAAGTCTCTTTTATATAGGCCTTAGTGGTCCCTAATACTGTATCTGAAGTCTCTTTCCTGAAATTCAGCCTTGGTGCAGAATTCCAGCCACTAGAGCCAGTCCCACAATGAGCTTTCCTTAGATGTGCCATTTCTGTGTCCATAGCTTTAAATGTTGATTGAGGAGGAGAGGGGGGTGGCAAGGTGGAGGGTGTGGCCATGCTTCGCTCGTTTGCAAGCCATGATGTCTCTCTCTTTCCCATCTGAGCTTTCATTTTCTCAAAGACAGAGCAGGATACCCAGGGCTCGGTTTACATCTATCACCATTTCTAGCCACTGGGGGACCATAGGCAGGCTGGGGGAACGCATATTAATGTAAAAAACCTCATAAAGTTACACAAACTCATCTTCTTGCTTAAAAGCCCTGTGTTTTAGGACTCGTCCATCCAAATAGTTTTTTTAAGGCAACATGGTGGGATTATTTCCTTTGACAGAAAGTACAGTATGTTATATTACAAGAACCACAGATCCATGAAGTAATGATAAAACACAAACTGTTTGAAACTGTGAAAGGTCTTTTATTATACCGAACAATTTAACAATCCATGTTTTTTTTCAGAAGTAAAATGAGCCCTGATATCTGAAATAGTACACACAGCGTGCAGAAAACAGCTGGTAGAATGTACAGCGTAGTAAATATTATTTGTGTGTGTGAAAAGAGGAAATATTTTCATGCTATTATCCTGTTTGTGTTCTGAAAATGGCAGCTTGTGGTGTTTTCATTTACAGTAACTCTCAACAATCTCTTTTCACACACAATCATACGACCTCAGCCACTGTGTGGATTATACTGTATTACATTGTCTGGTCTGTAAGAGTTCAGTTTCCATGGTTATAATTCAGAATATGTTCACACACTCAAGCACGCATGCACAGATGATTGTTCGTCTTCTGCAGCCTCACATCACTTTGTCAGTGCCGTGTGTGTCTGCGGGTTCTCAGACTGCATAAAATCCGGCACTGTGTTAACTGTCACTCACTCTTGGTTTTCACTCTGTTTATTAGTGCAACTTAACACTTGAGCATGTGTCGTCCCATCAACCAGATGGAAAAACAGGCAGTTGAGCAGCCAGAGAGTCAGACTAGGAGCCAGTCAGCTAAACACAAGAATTTGTTCCTCAGATTCTTGTCAAGCAAGTAATCATTTAATCTATATGGTGTCTGAGAATAGTTAAAAATGGCCAACACAAGTTCCAGTGGCTCAGTAGCCAACGATATTTAATTTGTACTGTGCAAAAGCCAGAAAAGCAGCAAAGCGTGCGTGCGCGTGTGTGAGACGATGTGGGAGTTGTACCTGTGAAACCATCAGATCTGTAAAACCAGAGTTCACCCACAGAGCAGCCTGGACCTGACCAAATGAGCTCTGTGGAGAGATGGCATGTTCATAGCCTGCAGCTATACACACACACACACACACACACACACACACACACACACACACACACACACACACACACACACACACACACACACACACACACACACACACACACACACACACACACACCGCGCCAGGAGGCTTGTATATCCACAGCATGCTAAAGACACTTCCTCTCTCAGACACACAGAAATTCTGTACTGGCTATGAGATGAATAACTGAGCTCTCAGATGTGTTTCATATTCCCTGTCAGGTTTGCACACATATGCTGTGATACAGCACCGGCAATAAAGCCAAAATATCAACACGTATTATCAATGCACCACAAAAGTTTGTAACTATGTACATCAACACAAGTACTGTACTTAAATAACCAATTCAAGGTCCTTGTACTTTACTTGTGCATTGCCTTCTTTATGCATCTTTATCATTGTGCTCCATCTCAGAGGTATATCTTGTCCTTTTTACTCCACTACATTTGTCTGACAGCTTTAGTTACTTTTTATCCCCTTGCTGTCCAGTGAAAACCATGGATCTCCAGATGTGTTGATGTTGAATGTTGGTGATAAACTGAAGGATGAAGTGTTCCTTTACGTGTTGAGGAAACTCCCCTACGTCTTACCTGTTGATACTTACTTACTTGGATACTGCGTGACGTTCTACATGGCTGAATAGATGTTACGCTCGTCCTCGACAAACTCTTGACATCCTGATGAATTCTTTGACCTGTAAAATTAGATTTAGGTTACTTCAAATTGGTATTTGATTCCACGCTAACAAGCAGAAAGAGGAAGGGAAGGACCGAGATATGTATTTAGAACTCCATGTCCTCGGTCTGGGACTGTTTTTATGGGTGATCAAATGCATCTCAATATGTCAAATCATGTATACAGATTTTTTTTTTTTAAACTGATGATCAGTGAAGTTGGACTGCCATTAATGGAAAATCACATTCTGTGCACTCCTTTGTTTTAGTAGTAAGTGGAAGTACTGTAAGTGAAGGAGTTTTAAAATATCTATATTCCAACCTGCCTTATAAAGGTGGCTTTGCACTCGCCACCATATATTGGTGCAATCTGATTTCCAAAAAAAGACGATTTTACATGAATTATTTCCCACGCTCGTCTGACTGAATGTAAACAGAAAAGTCCCCCTGACTATATATAAATATCAGCTGAAATCTTTAGTTTCTGCCAATACTGAAGTATCTTTTAAGCCATGTGCACACATAGACAAACAATGACTGAAAACAAAACATTTCTTAATGTCATTA
>CM042318.1:41854578-41962078 GCA_023566125.1 Zingel zingel | reverse complement strand
TTCATAGAGTCCAATGAATCAAGTCCTAAAGACTGAAGTATCTCGTGTCTGGTAGATGTAGCTATATCTTTGACTATGTTTTTTCAGATACATATCGGTCAGTCGGGTGTGTCCACCTGAGTTACAGTAGCTCTGTTTTTGGTCTCCGTTTTCCACCTGACTTGTTGGGACAGCCCCCTCTTTTTATTCTGTTAACCACATTCTTGAGAAGCTCAGTGTTGCCAAAAACCTGCTGATATCCAAATCTTTTATAATGCTGTGTTTCTCCTTCTTTTCTTTTGGGCATGCATCTCAACCGCAGCCCTGCAAACTGTTGGCTGGTTGCTTTGTGTCCAACGCACAGAGCTGACCGTGAACAGGCAAGAGACCGTGTGTCGCAAACTGCTGTAAAAACCCAGATTCAGACGCATATGGACTTTTACCGAATGGAATTTTAATTGCATACGTTGGCAAGGAGTGTATGGTAAATATGCTGGCATGAATGTGAGTATGGGTGGATGATGAATAGGATGAACATTATTTATTATCCATCCATCCATCTAATCATGTCCAAAGAAATGCAGCTCCTAAAACCTGAATGCTATCGACATATTCCACATCTTAATCTGAAAACGCTACATTCAGAATAAAACCAAGTTCTGAATAGCCAAACTCTAGAAGCGATGTTTTAGCTTTTCTCTGCACCAAGCTCATCTCACTCAAACGTTTGGTGAGTGATCTGTGTGTAATGCAGAGATAAAACTCCTCCAGCAGTGAGCGCTCAACACCAGAGATGCAGACAAAGATCGAAGGAGAACCCATTTGGAGAGTTGGATTGAACCCAGAGGCCCAACTCTAAAAGTGCTTCTGAATTCATCCGAGATAAAAGTACAGAGCTCAATAACCGTTTGTCTACGCGGGTGAAGGATAAGACGCAGTCAGCAGCGGGCTGGATACCTGACATGATATCACTTCTTGAAGGATGAATATCGCTCCCAACAGGAAGTGGAGCCGTGAGACGAGACCATCAGTGTTGTTAAAACTCGTGCAGACATGTGACTAGTCATGGTTCTACTTCCTCTCTGTGTCTCTGTTCGATGAAGGTCAGTGGCAGCTTATCGATTGTGGCCGGCCTCCTCCTCTGCGCTGCATACTGTACGGGGCTTTTTATAACCTGACAGACAGACAGCCTGCTGACGCTGACAGACGCTCTTTATAGCTGTCTGTCTGTCTGTCTGTCTGTCTGTCCCCATTTTGTTCTCACACTGTCTGTATCTGTTGGTCACCCAAACCTTGCTCATTGCCTTTGTCTGTACGCCACCGATGGTGCAGCATCAAGTATTATTGGTGTATGTGTGTGTTTCAGTGGTGATACCCTCTCACAGACACACACCTCCTCCTCATGGCTGCTTGTCTCGCCGATCAATATTCTGCAGTGGAGCTCCTCGGCCTGCACCCTGTTAATGTTTGCAGCGTGTGTGTGTGTGTGTGTGTGTGTGTGTGTGTGTGTCTCCCCGGCCTGCTCGCCTCTTATCAATATCTTCACCTCTCTCTCCGTTCAGAAATGATCCTCTCCTCTCCCCTCCAGCACTCATCGACCTCTCTGAGAGATGGATGCAATCAGAAACAAACCGTCGCCGTCGTTGGACTGAATACCGAGCAGCTGTCATGTGGACCGACCGGCACTAAGTGCCTCAAATCTTCCTGCAGTAATGTCAAGTGGAGGTCAGATGTGCGAGGGTGGTTTTTTTTGGTCACTGGTTGTGTGCTGCTGCTCCGCAGAGCCCACTTCAGCCGCTCAAGCATTCCCAACGCCGCCTCACAGCAGGAGATTAGCGGTGCTGACCCGTGATAATTATGGCCAAACAGCGACTGTGTTGTCGCGGTAACCTGATTTTTACCTTGACGACTGAGGTGTGCAGATGACTCACTGGAAAGCTGCATTTGAACGGGCTTGTGTAGCCAGCGATGTGCTGGTGGTCTGTATGTTCTCTGTGTGTCACATGCCGATGGGCTTAACTGGACAACACATAGGTGTGAGTGTGAAAGGTTATCTGATAGGAGTGGGCCATAGGAAAGAAATCCTCAGTCACATTATTTATTTATCAATTCAGAAACTGTCGATGGGTGAAATAAAAATATGCCTTCGATAAAAAATCATAAAAATGATGTAGTTCAGCTCATTGATTGCCGCAAATGGCGTAACACAGAGAGATAGTGAAGGGATAAATAACATCTATAAACGGTAGGACTGACAGAGGAGGGATTTTATTGTCTCCATGTCTCGCCCAACGTGTCTGTCTGCTGCACGGGGGTCGCAAGGCCTTCTTATGTTAACAGTGTAAGACAACTTAAAAAAAAAATATATATATATATATATATATATATATATATATATATATATATATATATATATACACACACAGTTGGTCTATATCTCAGCATTTCATTCATTTTTAATGTTTAATTAATGTGTATATTTTTAGTGAGTGTGTTTTTTGAGTGCTACATAAATTGAATGTGTCAAAAAAAGAAGCCTATTAAGTATGTATGATTGTTAAAAAAAATGCATAAACAAATAATTGTATAAAAAGTTTCTAAAAAGAGCAGGAAAAGCCATCTCTGACCTTATTCACAGGAAATGATCTTCCCAAAATGGGTCCCTATCACTCGGTTTAAACAAACGTCCTACAGTTATTGCCTTATTATGTTATGAATGAAAATAGTATATGTATACATACAATATGTCACTGTTTGGTCCCTTGGTTTGATTGAATTGATGGTTATTTAAATCATGAGTATTTGTCACTAAGCTGCAGTACTTGTTAGTAGTCTCCTTTATCCTGTTGCATTTTGTCGGCAGCGAGCGGGAGCAGCTCTTACTTCTGATGGGTGTTGGATAAAAACCGTGCTGCAGCGAGAGGGAGGTGTCGGTGGGGGCGGAGCTGAGGGGGGTGGGGGTGGCAGGCTGATGGTGGAGTGAGGAGTGGGGGCAGCAGAAGACAGGGATGGAGTTGGCAGGGTAAAGGCATGGGGGGGAGGCAGAAATAAAAGCAGATAAATGAGGAGGTGGGGTGGTGTGGGGGAGGTGGGTAGGTGGAAGGATGCCAATTTGACAGCTTCAGGGTCCCGCTCTGCACCACCACTGCCTGTAACACAAAGAGAACAAAGAGGCTGAGCACAGGAAGAGCCACCAACCTTAATTGATTTTTGTAATGATATTCATTTTACAGTGCTGCACGGACAGACTGGGATCAGGCTGAGTGTAGTCTCGCGTTGCCAGACCTTCCTCCACCGCGCTGCGGAGGAGGGTCTGACTAGTCCACACATTCTGGATGGGAGAAAAACGTGCTCTGGTTTTGGAACTTGTTTTGGTGGATCATGTGTACGTTCAAAAGTAGTTTTAGTCGTGTGAGAGAGAACTCAGATTGGACAGAGAGTCTAGCTAGCTGTCTGGATTTACCCTGCAGAGATCTGAGGAGCAGTTAACCATAGTCCTCACAAATCCACCAGAGGTTAGAACGCCAACACAGAGACAGAGGAAGGGGACGGACATCCAGCCGAAAGAGTGACCTCTGGCGGAATTTCTGGCAGCAACGGAATCCAAATGACTGCAGAAAGTAATTTGTGAGGTTTTCCTGCATTCTCTGTTTTATACCACACATTTTATAGAACGATGAACAAAAAAATGAATCAACTTTCTCCCACCCCAGAGTATTAAGTTCAGTACATTTAAGTGAGCGATTGTATGTAATCATCAGCTCTGTCTCTTTTTATTTCATTAATGTGTTTCCCCCATGTACCCAGTAATCACGGCCAGCTCATTTGGTACCTAACAGGGATTCTTCCCTTACCGAAACATCATATCTCGGTGTGTAATTTGTGTCTTCAAAGAGGCTTCACGGCCCTCCCGTGGCTCCGTCTGTGGGGGTGCAGGAGCTAACGGCGTGGGCGGAACAAGTTTGAGAGCTTATTACATTTTACAGACGAGAATTTCACATAAGTTTGAAGCAGATACTTTAACAGAAGGCTGCGGGGCAGGGCTCATGCACAGGACTGAAAAGGTCATTTTTCTGTCTAAGATGTACATGACCACACAACTTTCTGTGACAGTACTTATAGAGAATTGTTTAGATATTTAGTTATATTGCTGCATTTAGTACAAGAAGTCTACAGTTTAAAGACTAACCAAAATTTCAAGGTATTTGAGAGTGAATGAGGAGATGACGCAAACGATTTTCTGGAATGTAATTTTCTAGATGTAATTTTCTGATCATTGATTTAAAATGAGGTTTCATGTCTATAGTACTCTCCCCCCACCCCCAACACACACACTCCGATTGTTTTCACTGATGGTGTGTTGATGACATCAAAGAGAGCATGAATTAGAAAATGGAAGGGATGATGGGGGAGGAGAGAAGAGAAGGAGGGAGGGTAAACAAAGGACAGATGGGAGTTTGGAGAGAGGAGAAGTAGGAGGGAGGGAGGAAGTGAGTGAGTAAAGGAGGAGATGAGCACCGAGAGAAAGGGACGTTTCCATCCGTCTGTCCGGTGGCTAACCTGATTAGCTTAGCAACGCCATAGGACCAGATCCGGCCGATCTGCTCCGGAAACACAAACAACAATCGATGCACTTCTTATACAGACGGGTACAAATGCACACGCACTGACCGCTACACGGCTCTCTGTTTGTTCATAATGTAGAGCAGTGATCCCCAACTGGGGCTATGTGTGCATCTGCTGGGTGGTGGGAAGAGACTTACATTATCCCAAATGTTTTCCAACAGTGTTCAGACCCAGAGAAAGCTGTCATTTTATTCAAGGTAACGCTCCGTTACACGTGGTCGCCTGTTGATGGCGTCATATCCCCTTTGTGCATGCGTCAGTGTTGTGGTTGTCTGCCAGAAGCGATTATATCCGTCCCCTTCCTCTGTCTCTGTGTTGGCGTTCTAACCTCTGGTGGATTTCTGAGGACTATGGTTAACTGCTCCTCAGATCTCTGCAGGGTTAATCCAGACAGCTAGCTAGACTCTCTGTCCAATCTCAGTTTTCTGTTGCACGACTAAAACTACTTTTGAACGCACACATGTTCCACCAAAAGTTCCTCCTCTCCCTCTGCTATTTTTCCTTACTACTCAACTGTCCACAGCTTCAGCTGTTTCCCGTTTTCTTCCTCTCCATCACCAGAGCTGAAATGTCTCATCTGCTGCACCATGTCTGCTCTGTCATTTTCTGCCTCTTCTTGATTGCCCTCCTCTTCTTCTACCCTCCTTGCAGCTCCTCCCTTGTTCCCGTTCATCATCTAGCCCGGCTTGAGAGACAAACACCACCTTTGCATCTTGTCCAGACAAGATGTGATATGCACATCAACAGTAGGGACAGAGAGTCACAACATGCTTGATTTAGGGGCTACGTCCCATCTATGATTGCGCCGCTGTCACTTTTTCAGCAAAGTAGAATCCAACTACACACACACACACACACACACACACACACACACACACACACACACACACACACACACACACACACACACTAACCCTAACCCATTAAATCCCATGGAAAGAACAAATCCAACAGACTTCCCCACTCTGTCTGTTTCTCAGCTCGGAGCCAATTGGTTGACAGAATTGGCTGAAGTCGTTAAACACAAACAATATCATTTTATCAGAAATTTCCTTAAACAGCTGGTCACTGTATTTTTTTATCAAACAAAGCGGAGGAAACAGTGCATTTGTTGGACACTATTTTCAGCGGCGGATTAATCCACATTTGGTGCTAAAGTGAGTATTTGTGACAGCAGGACGGTGTGTGTGGGATTGAGTCAAAATAAACTACTGTGTGTGTGTGTGTGTGTGTGTGTGTGTGTGTGTGTGTGTGTGTGTGTGTGTGTGTGTGTGTGTGTGATGAAGGAACATGTCAGCCAGTGCAACAGGGTGGCTCATTGATGTGTTTCTATGATACATCAGGCTGTGATACACACACAGGATCAATTCATTGATTGTTTTGGCGTTTTAATGGGATATGTTGACCACAGCTTTGTCCTTTTAACATGCCAATGATAAAACATAAAGACTGCTTTGTTCCTGAATCGTACTTTCCAGCTTTTTTTTCTTTTTCTGCCAGACGTAAGACTGGAGGGGGTCATGTGTTCGGTCGCGTGTGTGTATCTGTCTGTCTGCAGCTAATCTGGCATACTTCTGGACCCGTCAGCCCAATATCTTTTGTGCTCATTTCTGACTGTATGCTCCAGGACCTGTACTGGTTGCTGAAAAACGTTGTCTGTCCCGCTGGAAATAGGACAGCGGCATAGTTTTGATGAGCGGCGTTCGGCAGTGGCGTATTTTGTCCTTAATGGAGCAAAGCCGTACAAACGTATTCAAGGATAACAAAAGAGCGTAAGTAGATAAGAATTGTTATTTTGGTGCATTTGACTGAGTTATGATCATGTTCAGGTACTAGCTATTTTCATATTCCAGTAGTTTGAAGTTGGTTTCATTGAAATCAGAAATGACCCCCTACAGTGTGACAGAAAGAACAACTTGACAATGCCGAGACATCAAATCTCCTGCTGGATTCTAGGCGCATGGTTGTTACGACGGCCCCCAGTGCATGCTAGTTACTAGTTAGGAAGCACACACACACCATTATGCATGCATCCAGATGAGCTCAGCTCGTCAGTCTTCACAGATTTAGATTTTGAGTAGAGGCGAGTTGAGCAGGTACCATGCGATGGAAAAACACCATAAGGGGCCCGCAGGCCCCAGTGCAACCGCACTGCCTGCACTGCCTATAGGTACGCCCCTGATTCTGATCACAGCAAGTCATCTGAGAATAGAAAGACTGTTCAGTTTCTCTTTCACAGCACCAAGGAGGAAGAAGACGTAAAAAAGCGAAGAAAAAGCTTCCTGGTGACTTCATCAGCGCTCGTTTTCCAAGAGTCTTTATAAGAAGTGAAGTCAGACAGATTTACCACTACATAGCTTCCACGGGTCTAATATGAATCCTCTCTTCTCCAGTCCTCCAGTAACACGACAAAGAGACGTCGCCTTACCAGTGATTATAGCAACGAGATGATATGGTAATTGAAAATGAGCTAATGTGGGCTGATGATGGTAGTAATTGAAAAGGAATTAAGAGTAGATTAAAAAAAAGGTCTTATTTGGTCATTTGTCAGAGTTGATCCATGTGGCTGGCTGTGGTGAATTACCAGCCTCAGAATAGTCTCCGAGCTGATTAACATGCCGCGCCGTGAGCTCACAAACTCGCATATCTGTTACAGGCCTGGAATGTGAGCCCTCAAAATCTTCAGTATTTCCCTTTCTTTCCCTCCTGGAATTGCATTTAGCTGTGAGGGAGTCTTACCCAACAGTCTTAGTGCCTGGAGCAGCTTTGTGTCCTGGGCCTATGAGCATTGCTTCAGAAAAGCACTAGGAATCGTTGGAGCTTTGGTCATTTCAGGGGCCTACAACTATCTAATGTCTCATTCCAACATTGACTCCCCACTTTTTAAACAGCTGTGGTCCTGTAAGTGATTTTCCCCATTTATTGCTCCATTGACGTTTCAGAAAATGCTATTGCGGCGCGTTCTGTAAAGAAGGCGATGAATATTAGTCAATCAGAGGCAGAGTAGGGTGGGTCCATTCAAACTTCCGTAAATAACAGGCTGCGCTCCCGCCAATGGCTGTGAAAGATGTCATTTGGCATGCAGATTGGAACATTTCCAAAAAGTCTTTGCACACTTCTTGCTAGTCTGCCATTGGTTGAGCTAGCGCTTGCCTAAGGTTGCTGATCTCTGTGCAAGAGAGACGATCAGATTCGGGTACTTCTGCCGGTAAGGACCGAAATTGTCAGACATATTAAGGAATGGAAAGAGACTTTTTTTTTTTTACTAACAAATGATATGTTATATATTATATGTCATGTCCTGTATGCTCCAGAGAGAGCGAGGGTGAGAGGTCTACAGTGTGTTATTAGGTTTTACGGTATAGGTATTATTTTATTAATTTATTTTGTAATGTATAGGTATACTTATACAAGTAGTTTGGTCTCCCATTGTATTGGTTAGCCCTCTTGCGGACTTAATGCACAGAAATAGATTTGAATATATTCAAACCTGTGTTTGGTCATTTGTGGCCTGTTTTGACAGCCCTGTGGCTGGTTGACATAAAACACATCAGTATCGGTCCTGGCCTCCAGCTTTAAGGTCGCAGTACGCTTGAAAGGAACTAAGGAACCCTCACACACACACACTGTCTTTTTCTTCAACCCCCTCTTGTCTGTTCATACTGGGGTCACACGTGTGTCCTGACCTGGAACAGATATGTGAACATCGTCATATAAAAGAATAAATGAGACACATTGAACGTGATGATATACAAATACCGTGACTTCCACTGTGGACTGAAGCCTTTCTGAGTTGATGCCACAGCTGTGTGGACAGCTCTGCTGCTCCAGACCTACATTGATGCCACTAGTTTTTGTCTGACCGGTTGGCTGCAATGAGGGAGCTAGTCCAGTGTGACGAGCCCAGGGAACTCCTCCTCTGAGAAGCCTCTTTAATGGACCGATATGGGTCAGCGCTGCCACATGGACTCACTACGGGAGCTTCAGCAGCAGTTGTACACTCTCTTCTTTTCTGTAAATGGAAGCTGTGGAATCCCTTCACTGTAGTTCATTTCTTTTAATTTTTTGTGCAGCGACAGCGAAATAAAGCACAGATGGTTTTCTGTTGATTTAAAGAGAAATGTTCCACTGTAGTAGCTTGAAAGCTCCTTCTGACTGGTTATGTTGCTTCAAGAGAGGAGAGCACATCAACTAATTATAAAATATATATATACTGTATATCAGAAGATGGGGGATTTTGCCTGATCACTGATTGATATTCCAGTTTGTATTTTCAGTTTGAAACAGCCGTGAATTCTTCTACCACTGCACATGGAGGGGTGTGTTTGATGTTTACAGAACTGATAAAAGGTTTATATTTGGAATAAATATAAAAAGAAAATATATAAGAAGGATATTTTTCCTCTTACAGGTATGGGCGAATGATGACATGAGTGGAAAACGCAGAAAGTGCATATTTTGGTGACAGCAAATACTGCGAAAAAGAATCTTTGAAGCTGAAAATTAACATTTTTTCCTGATAAGGTGAAGAAATGTTGTCTGTGCAAGTTCTACATTTACATACCAGCATTTTTAAAATATAGTTATTTCTATGGTAAAATAATGCAACTCACTGTTGTTACTTTGCATGCCTAAGCATGCTCTTAAAGAAAAGCATCTTATTTTAAAGCTGTGTGTTCAGGAGGAAAGATTAGTTGTCTACACAGCCGTTACAGTATAAGAACAAAGAAAATGAAATGACTGTGCAAGGTGCATGGGTAGCTAGACGTAGTACAAAGAATCATATTTAAATGCTAAACTAAACCTTTCTTAATGTGTTACGTATTAAATAGAATATATGCGTAAAAATCAGGCCTGTCAATGGATTCAAACCTTATCCATTTCTGCTGAAGGAGGTTGGTTTCTTTTTCTGGATGTGATCACAGAGCACTATACGGTTTCTGCAAGCCATCCACCACAGGGACGGGCCGACCCTTTCTGTGGAATCCATGCCTCAGTACTTACAAGCTACTCATTTGGTATTGATTCCTTTAGAAAAATATTGATACAAATGACATTACACAGCACGTGTGTATAGCTGCATCACTTCCAAACGTTTTTCAGTGCTTTTGTATGTTTGTGCCAAAAACCGCCCTGACTGTGGAAACCTATGTGACACAACCTGGTGCGCACTGCGCGTATAATTATTTTATTATTTAATCATAGTATTTCTCTAAAATGCTGTATTATTGTTTGCACTTATTTGCACTTATATGAATCATAAATCATATTTGCTTTTGTACCGTGCTGTGAAGTGGAATGATCTTTTTTCTTCTACTAAAAGACCATTATTTTTGACAAAAATCACGTACCCATTTAAGAAATGATCAGTATCGGTATTGGTGAAATTGTAACAAGACGTATCGTATCCAATTGAAAAAGTTTGGTACCGCCCATCCCAAATCCACAACGTTACCAACGTTACTGCTGCATGGCTTCCATGTAGACCATGTTGGAAAGACAGCTGTCCTGTGGGACATTTTTATTTAGCTTTTATATGTTTTCTTGACCTCAGTTTCTGTCTACATTTCTGTCATTCCTCAGCTCTCATTATGAGCTGCAACATTTTTTCACGGTCGCATGCGCCCTGTTAAATTATGCATCACATTCCTGCTCAGAGTGACATCATGGATGGAAAATAAGGCTGCTGCTCTCCGCCCGTCACTCCACCTGTCTGCCTTTTTATTTGAGACTTTTTAGCGCAACTACAGTCGTGAAAAGAGCAGTTTACTGCGTCCTAGCTCTAGTGTCATCGGGGTCTTTGCTCATTCATTCATCTTGTCATTGTTTGCATGTGGTTGTGTGTACGTGTACATGTGTGTAATACAAGGCAGTTGTAGCACTCAGGACCTCATTACTGAGAGTGCAGGTGTCCTAAGATGCTGATAACAGCTAAAGAGGTGTGTGTGTGTGTTTGTGTGTGTGTGTGTGTGTGTGTGTGTGTGTGTGTGTGTGTGTGTGTGTGTGTGTGTGTGTGTGTGTGTGTGTGTGATATTCTATTGCAATGTCGAAAAACCAGCAGCCGAACTGTGTTACAACAATAGTTACATCATTTGGACGACACTTTATGTTCTGATCATTGCACGTTACATTCATTTTGCACCAAATTCCTTAATAAAATTCAAAAATATTCACTACTTTTTAGCATTACATTCACACGCTCAAACTTTGCAGGAACTCCAGTTCGTTTGATTATTTTCCTCCAGACCCTCTCCATCTTCGTGAAATGAAGTTTTACAGCTTGAGGATGGGCACAGTCCATCCTCACATCCTCCATCACCATCTGGTACGCTGCTGCCACTGCCAAGGACAAGGGCAGACTGTCCTCACATCCTCCATCACCATCTGGTACGCTGCTGCCACTGCCAAGGACAAGGGCAGACTGTCCTCACATCCTCCATCACCATCTGGTACGCTGCTAGCACGGCCAAGGACAAGGGCAGACTGTCCTCACATCCTCCATCACCATCTGGTACGCTGCTAGCACGGCCAAGGACAAGGGCAGACTGTCCTCACATCCTCCATCACCATCTGGTACGCTGCTAGCACGGCCAAGGACAAGGGCAGACTGTCCTCACATCCTCCATCACCATCTGGTACGCTGCTGCCACTGCCAAGGACAAGGGCAGACTGCAGCGTGTCATTCGGTCAGCAGAGAAGGTGATTGGCTGCAATCTGCCGCCGCTCCAGGACCTTTATGCCACCAGGACTCTGAAGCGTGCTGGAAAGATTGTGGCCGATCCCTCCCACCCCGGACACAAACTCTGTGAGCCACTCCCCTCTGGCAGGAGGCCGAGGTCCATCAGGACCAAAACCACACGCCACATGAACAGTTTTTTCCCCTCCGCCACTAGTCTTATCAACAAGGCCCGGAAACCACCCTGACTCTCTCCACACCCCACCTCTGGCTCCTCATGCCACTGCACCTACTCTGCTGTAGCATTCCTTTTTACTACTATTTAACTTACTTATTTTACTATTTATTTACTTATTTTTTATCGTTATTAATACATTCTGTTTGTATATGTTTATATTTAATTGTTTATATTCTTTTTTATCCTTCTTATATTTGAATGTGTGACATGCACCAACAACACCATGACAAATTCCTTGTATGTGCAACGTACTTGGCAATAAAGCCCTTTCTGATTCTGAAGTTGACTTTTAACTCGCATGAACACATCTTCACATCACTTTCTTTTTTTTTTGTACCAAGTTGTGTCTTTTCCTTTGTCTTACATCACCTTTAAAATCCACTTCATGTTCATTCTATTAGAGGTGTATACCTGAGGTCTACCACTTTTTGATATAGAGAAATACTCTTCCTCTGTCAGTCACTGGCTGATCTCACACTGGTTACATCTAGCTCCTGACTGGCAGAAACAAATCCAGATTCCCTTAGAGAGGGTTTGCGTTTTTTGAACAGAGGAAAAAAGGTGGAATGAAGACGGCTCAGAGTTGAGAGGAAAAATCTCAGAGTATGATGTTGTTGCTACCGGCGAGGCCTGCAGGAGCTGCACGCTGAGCAGCAGTTGGCGTGTTTTGTTTGATTTACCCGCCCCGGCGCTTATCTGCCTCGTGGTTCTTGTTTCCTCTGATGTTTGGGTTAAATGGGCAGAGCAGCTGTCATGGGCGCTGGCTCTGACAAAGCGGAGAATAGAGAGATTCAAAATGGCTTCATTCAGGAAAAGGCGGCTGATCTGAGTTTAGCTGGATTTACAGAAGATATCTTCTATCAGGAAAGAGTGGTGTTGATTTAGTCTTTCCCTCCATTTCCGTAGCGTTGATAATGCCCTGCTAGTTTCTAACACTTCCTCTGTCCTTGTCTACACACTCGTCCACATATCAACAAATGTGTTTTGGCATTTATTTGTGGTTTACAATAAACCCAGCGATTATGAGGCACAAAGGACTCCTTATTTGTGTCCTTGTGAGGCGATTTGTTAGGTGTCTCTATCGATCCATGCAGACAAAAGCTCTGTTTAGAAGTGATGCTGTGTTCACGAATAACTCTGTACATAAACTGTACATTTGTTCTCGTCTCTTAAGGTACTGTCCCAAGTGTCCTTGGTTTGAGGCAAACGTTGCGTGCATCTGCCATTACATGTTGTATAAGACATCTCATGGAGCAAGAAATATCTGTTAGGAAATAATATGCATCCACCTGTTTGATGCGTAAACAACTCATTTGTTTGTTTTTTAAATGCACTTTTTAGAGTTGTTCCCCTGACAACTGATTCTCTTACTTTTAACCTAAATAGATGCCTAAACAGATTGAAACTGATAAAGTGATTAAAGATTCTTTGCACTTCACATTCGACGCTGCACTTCCTTGGGTCCTGAGCTCGCCCGGCTCCAGATGAAAACAGTACGTTTACTACGATGTAACAACTCCACTCTCTCTGTTTTTATTTCACACAGAGCACAGAGCTGTACCCAGCATGCCGTTCAGCAGTGTGACAGTTAATAGGGGTGTGTACCTAACACGCTTCTAATAAATAGGTCCTGTAGATCTCAAGAGCTCACACTCGCCACTGCACTGCCTTGGGTCCAGAGCAATACGCCGGCCCAGTGTCAGGTGGATGGGATGAATGGTTTTCCAGATAATCAAAGGACAGGTGCAAACATGTGTATCTAATGTTGCTGTTGTGTCTCTTGCGGTCAGGATGACAGTTCACTGAGCAGCGAGGAGGAGGCCGAGATGAGCGAGCCCACGTGGCTAGCAGCTGATCTGGGAGCAGCGTCTGACCTGAGCCCGCCTAGCCGAGGAGAGAGGATGCGCCACAGTCCCCAGAACGCACACAGCAAGGAGGACGACGGTAAGGACCGGGAGCAGGTTAGACCCACAGTCATCTGCTCTTAAATTCATGCTGAAAGAACACGCTGTTCTTCAGGAGCCAAGAAGAACAGGAGATTAGAATTCTTTCAACCCATACAGTATCTTCAAAATGAATGTAGAGGTTTTTAACGAGCGGCATCTTAACACCGATGGCTTTAACTTTTGACTGATAGCTGACCCTGAATTAACACAAGCAGCCCGATCAGACCTATCACAGTCCTCCATGTCTCCCCGTGGTGTCTGTGTGGCCCCGACAATACGTTCACTTTGAGGAAGGTGCACGGCGGAGCTATGGTGCCGTAAATGGAGCTCTGATTTCCACAGACACCAGCAGCAGATATTTTTTAACATTGTATGCTGCACTTTCAAAAGAAAATGTAACCCCAGCAGTGCTATGTGTTAACGTGCTTTCATTAGAGCTCTGGTATCTTTTCTGTTCCTTTCTCCCATTGCTTTTATCTTCTGTCAGTTTGTCTCTACGTCACTGTTAATACTGTCATTGTTTCGAGCTTCACACTTAACACGGTGTTCTTGGAATATCACTGAGTTTGAGAAATGTCTTCCAGGACTCTGCAAAGACACCCACATACCCTAACCCTTGTGCCCATGCCTATACCGGGCGCTGCGTTTTAACCCTAACCTAACCCTTACCCAGATAGCGTGTGTGTGTGTGTGTGTGTGTGTGTGTGTGTGTGTGTGTGTGTGTGTGTGTGTGTGTGTGTGTGTGTGTGTGTGTGTGTGTGTGTGTGTGTGTGTGTGTGTGTGTGTGTGTGCGTGTGTGTCTTGATGTGAGTGGGCTTGACTGTTCAGTGGCAGGTAGGGGTAAGTGCTTCAACCGATCTCCATCAAGATCTTTCCTTCTCTGCTGGTTGACGCATTCAGGAGAGGAGGAGCGAGGGGATGAGTAAAGGGAAAGAGCTGCTGGAGGAAGGGAAATCCCCTCCAGATTTTAGTTTAGTGCGTCACGTTAATTGCTGTGGTCTTGTTGCCTTACACTTTTTCAAAAAGTCATGTAAATCAAATGGTATTTTGAGGTTCAGCTCCTCCTTGATATTATTTCACATAACAACAACATCCAGGAAACATCTCTTTCTGTGCAAGAGAGGATTAAACAAAGCACTAGTTCCTTTAAAGGGGAATTCTGGTATTTTATTAATGTAGTGACACAGACCTTTTAGTGATGTGAATTGACGGAGAACATTTGCCCTATAGGATTACACATTAGTCACATAGACACAAATGCATTGGAAAATAGGGGTCCAGGTTGAAAAATATTGAAATTCCCCTTTAATTGTAGCATTTTATCCCTGTATAATATTCATATAATATCGCTTCAGCTTGCGCCTGTCGCTAGGCCTGTTGAACACAGTTTCTGTCTTGGGCTTTCCTTTCCAGCTGTTTCCATGTCAGCCCGCTCTGCTTCATATCAGCCTCCAGCATAGATCGTATCAAACGCTCTCAAGGTCCCTTCACCAGGTGGTCAGAGACAGAGACGTTCAACCTGTCTTTGGTGGTTCCACGTAAGGGCCTGGCGTTGGGTTTGTGGAGTGTGTTGCCGATCCATCCCCAACTTCTTCTCTTGCTCTCCTCTTCCCCTGGTTGTTGGCCCGTTCTGTTGCTGATGGGATCTGGCCAGTGGATGCTCAAGATCCGCCTCAGGCAGCTGTCTATGAATGTTTGTACATTGGTCTTTGTGGTCTTGGTTGGCCTCCACGTCTCTGATCCCTAGAGTAGTCGAGGCGTAATGTTCGAGCTGAAGAGTCTGAGCTTTGTCCGCTGGCTGATTTTCTTTGGAGCTCCAAAATAATATAATATAATATCTCTAGAGGGTCTTAAAATGTATGTGATAGAGTTACATGGCTCTACAGTGAGCTCAGCATGCTTTTTATTTTGTTTATTAATGTGTATGTAATAGGGCTGCTGATTATACAATTTTTTCTCATTTGGCAAAAAGAACTACTCTATCCAATAACGGGTCCTGAAACAGCTGCAAGGCCATTGTTAGCAGCAGTTTGAAGTAAACAGCATACTACTATTGATGACTATTTAAAGAGCTGCTCTGAAGCCTACACAGTTTGTTTATATCTGGTTTAGCTTGTTAGCTATTTGAATGATACGTTACAGTAATGCTCCCAACTAAATATTATCCAACAAATTCCATTCTGCCAATATGGCATAAATGCTGCGTTAGTACAGTAAGGGACGGACTGGAAATCCAATCAATCATGATGAAAAGGCCACCAGTTACTAGTTAGAGGCATCAGGTGTATCTGATCATTTGAGAAGAGCTAAAACAAAAATGCGTGCGTGCGTGCAGTCAGTGGCAGAGTGTAAAAGGTCACTCCCTACGCCTCATATGGAAGCCAGAGAAGGATTGTAGGCGTCCAAATGCCACAACACCCAGAGGAGCTATGAGGCATAGTTGAAGTGCCTTTCCTGCTCAATTAGACTCCAATCCAAGAAAACAGGCAGGCAACAAAGCCTCCTCTTTTTCCTCTGATGTGTTGGCCTGATAGAAGCAGGGAAACCTTCAGACTTCCCAGAGGTCTTGAAATGGGTTTGTGGAAAACAAGGCCTTACTTTTATTTATTTCCTTCTTTTTTTTTTGTTAATGAAAACATGTCCTTGATAGTAGCTCACACCCTAAGGAAAGCTGTGCCTTGGATTCTTTTTGCTTTTAGATTAAAACATGAGTTCAGATCAATGTGCTGCCTTCTTTTTATATTGAATGTTTAGATGAGTGTGGGCACCACTGGTGTTCCCAGTTAGTTCCATTCAGCAGTGCTTTGCAGTTACCACAAGCCGTGCTTCCTCCTCTCCTTAGCTCTGAAAAGATGTGAGAGCACTGCCGGTAACGGCCTCTGCTGTTGCTATGAGACTTTTACAAAACCTCTTTGACGTGCTGCACTGTTTAAAGTAAAAGCTGGAATATTTTTCACTTTTCTTATGTGTGTTCTCTCAGCGCTGAAAGCCCACTAAACGCTCATCGCTGCGGGAAACTCGCAGTAGCTCTTTCCTCTGACAGCGATGAGGTTTGAACACGCAGCCAAAGAGCTTGCGGTTGATATGACTCCCAGAGTTAATATCAGGTGGGTGTTTTCCTAACCAGCAAGCTGTCAGAGCATTTAACTGGAGTAGGCAGCTAATTTCAGCAGAGCAGATGGTCTGCACACACACACGCCCATGTCCAGCTCAGAAGCAGCAAGTAAATCACTTTTAAGAGCTTCTGACCGCCACCTTGCTTTTATTCTCCTCTGCTCCACTCAGCTTAACAGTGACAGCTAAAAGGAAAAGCTCTTACTGTGTGATGGTTCAGAACGGCAGTTTGAACGTGTGGCCGACTGATGAGTCCAGTTCAAATTGGTGTTGGAAGATGCATAAAATCATCAAAAATAAGAAACCAATTGAATTTCTGTGACATTATTTGTGATCACTGGGAAACGGATCGTTGCATTCTTCATTCTTCATTCCTGAAAGCCTTTACTCCGGAAGATATGTGGTTTCCATCCGACAGCTGCAAAATGAGGTGCTAGTGCCAAACTAGTGCACTGCAGCAGGGCCAACCTTGACTCGGGATGTCACTGTGAATTTATCCAACCGACGCTATGGGATCTAACCTCGGACAGAAGTCAAACAGGCCGGCAGGCGAGCTAGGTCACCAGATCTGCTTGCACCAGCAATAGATTCATTTTATGACACCTGTATTCTTTAGCTTTCTGAGAGGGCGTGCATGTGTGAGAAAGTGAGTGTGCACTCCACGCCTCTCTACATCACTCTGGCTTACGCTCTGTAGAAGTGGCCCTTCTACTGCCTCTCAATTCTGGGAAGCGAATCCAATCCCTCCCTCTCCGCTAAGAGACATCCACACCAGATCCCCTCTGTGCTTCTGAGCTACCCGCCCGAGAGGCTCCTGTCTGCTGTACAGAGCAGAGGCCAAGGCATCCTTTTCCTGGAGCCTTTTGTTCTATAGAAAAAGGGTTGTGATGGAGAGGGCTCGTCAGAAGATGGAGCGGACATCACAGGTCCTCTCCACAGGGGATAAACTGAAGAGACGGAGGGAGAGAACAGAGTGGAGTGGAAGGGAAATGGAGAAAGGATGACGTCGTCTAGGAAGGAGGAAGAGGGAGAACAAAATGGTGGGCGATAGATAGGCCAATATATTGATCTGCTAACATACTGAGCTTGACGGTGTCTGTGACTGCTGATATTACAGATGTTCCAGGAAAACTTGTTTCCCTCCTTCTTTCTAATGGAGGAGTGATGATGGGGAAGGAAGGAGAGATAAAGAGACAGTGGGTCAAACAGATTAGTGGACTCTCTTCCTGACATCCCTCCCTCCGTCTCAATACATCCATCATTTAATAAGCAAACTAGTCTCTGTATTCTGGATATGTGTACAGATCAGGTCTCTAAAATCACTTACACATGCATTTACTGTTTGTAAACTTTAGGTACATTTTCCATACTTTCATCCATGTCGCTATTTCATTTCCCCCCTCTTAGATGCACATCATTATCTTGGTCGTATTAAGAATTTTTCATATGGCAGATTGTATAAATTGTGTCCCATTTACAATAAAATGGATAATCTCTTTTACTAATTGAATAAATAATATATGTGGAATCTGGTGGTTTTATCTGGAAAATGAGACATGCACACAGCTAATCCCAAATACGACCTTAACTGTGATCATAGATGTCCACGGTGTGTATGAATGAATAAATGCATTTCAGCACAAGATCTCATCCATATCCTTCATCATGACCTGATTATATATTCTACTGACACGAGAATGGAGAAGGAAGGAATCAATCTCACTATACGAAAGACAGGCCGGCTCATTGTGAGGTGTTCCTCTAGGCTCCCTTCTGGGGCCTCTGATTTACTATACGCATCCACTAATCAGCATTATCTGATTGATTTTAACACTTTAAGTGTCTTTATCAGTTTGCCTTTGTCTGTTTCCACAGTAATCAATTGTTTTTATGTGGATTTTTATCTTATTTTATTGTTGGATTGTTTCATTTTCCCCCTGTTCACTCCCAGGTTTCCTACGGATCCTTAAAAATACTTAAAGGTAGTCGAATTTATTAATCAAAAAGTAGGGCCTTATTTGGTATTAAAATGTCTTTAATCAATCTTTCAAAAGTTTTACAGATCATGAGATATGGGAGGCAGGATTTTATGACGTGTTATTTTTCTGACGTTGCATTGTAAAATCTCAAAGTAATGCCACATCTATTTAAAAAAAAAAATACTGAATGCCTGTCACATTAACGTCACACAGATCCATATAGCGGAAACAACAACCCTCATATTTTGAGCTGCTTTTCCCCTAAACATTGTATTTGTGATGTTTATTTTTCAATGCTATATCAGGGATAAAAGTGTCATGATAGGAATCACAGAGCTAGGCAGACTCACCTATGACAGGTAACCAGTCAGGACAACGACATTCTGTCAGGTGAACAGTCAGAAATCCAGCCAGGCTGCAGTCAATAAAGACAAAGAGGAGGCAGAGTTATCCTCCCTGCATGCATAACCCTCTCCTCAGGGACCGATCCACACACACACACACACACACACACACACACACTCACACTCACACTCACACGCATACACACACTAGGAAGCTGCACATCTAGAAATCTTTGTCACGTACACACATGCATGCATGTATGTATAAACAGCATGTATACACCGTAAACATACACACACACACACACACACACACGCACACACACATGTTGATGCTGTAGGCCAGTAGCCCACATGGTCTAATGTGTTGAAGCGGAAGTAGCGAGGAAAGTAGGGCAATGGGAAACAAACGGCAGGATGACTTTGATCCCCCTCCTCCTCCCTTCGTCATCCACCCCAACATCCCTCACCCCTGCTACCCAAAGCCGAGTGGAGGGGGGGTGGGGGGCTAAAGAGAAGAGGGGCAGCGAGGGGGGAAAGGGTCTGAACTGCAGGATGGAGGAATAGAGGTCAGGCTGTATTAGAAGGAGAAAAGAGGAGGGAGCGTTGGATTAAATCATCCTCTCTCTCTGTCAGGAGTAAACTGGATGGAGGCCGGCAGACTGAGACCAGGATCAGTTCAGTCTGATGCTACAACCAGAGCACAGTTTTTCTCTGGGAGTACCACTGAAAAAATACACCTGCCTTAAAACCAGGATGGATGGCAATGCTGTGTTTGTAGGCAGCTTAGTTCTGCTGCACATGATTTACAATGTAATGTTCAGTGAGGGGGGGCAGTGGGTCAGGCTTTCTGGAGTCCAACAGTCGTTGTTGCCTTGAATACTTGAAAAAAACTTTGTTTTTGTCGCATGCCTCCACGATTAATGGAAAATCACAAAATGGAGAAAAATCTTGATGAATTGAAGTGACGGGGGGCTGCATTTAACAGCAATTGTCTTTTGGGGTTTTCATTTGCATGGGGATTCTTTTGTAAACAGTGCTTGTATGGATGGGACTTTTGTAAGAACGAAGGAGGAAAAGCCCTGTTTTTAATGTGTATGTGGACTAAAGGCATAAATCCATTATTGGTATTTTGATTCCCATTCACATTGAACAAAAAGAGACACACTTGTTAAAGACTCTGTGGATAAAAGCATATGCATACCAGTGAACGTTCAATTGCAACAGTGTGTCTTTTGAATATTTCTTACGTATGTAAATGCCTTAAGGAGTGTTTCTCTAGATCACACGAGCGCACACACGTGCGCGCGCGCACACACGCACACACACACACACACACACACACACACACACACACACACACACACACACACACACACAGATTTTCAGGTCATTGTGGTGTCAGCCTGCCAGATGACCAGTGGCCACCTTAATGGAAACACCATTTAAAATGCACAGAAGCATTAATATATGACATTTCTCTTTGTTTTGTGGGGTTCTGTACCAAATGCTTCTGGATGTGGGTTTTATTTGTATGTCTTTTGCTTCATGTTAGTTATTGCACGATTGCATTATGCATTCATTATTTTGTGTTTGCATGTCGTAACATTCTATTTTCACATGAGGCTGCATCTCATCTAGCTGCATGTAAATGTCCATTGTATGTTTATGTTCTTAGTTCTCTCATCACATATGCAACTGTGTGTGTGTGTGTGTGTGTGTGTGTGGTGTGTGTGTGTGTGTGTTGGACAGGGATGCTATCCAGCGGGGTACAGTAGCTGCTTAATTATTAATACACCCCCCACCCTCCAAGACTCGAACTCAAATAAGAAGCCATGCAATTAATATTAAAAACCCACTATACGGCTCCTCAACAGACGCACGCACGCACACACACAAACACAAACACGCGCACACACACACACACACACACACACACACACACACACACACACACACACACACAATATTGACAATAAAAATATGTCAACAGGTTGTGTTCAATCACAGCTTGTGTGTGTGTGTGTGTGTGTTTCTCTCTGGTGACTGTAATTAGAAGGTTGACTTGGAGCAGGGTGCAGTAGCCTCCTGCCTGGCTGTAATGAGGTCTGGAGCTGTGAGAGACTGAAACCTCTGCATCCTTTTACACAACTGACTAAACTCGATAAACTCGATAAGATCTCAAAGCAGCATGGCGGCTGCCTTTTCCTCCGTATCAGATGCTCAGTGGTGTAGTGCAAGTACACCAGACTAAATGGGCCAATTGGCCATATAACTCCATTTTGTTGTATTTTGTGGAAAAGAGCAGAGTCCAATTTGCAGCAGCAGTTGCATATTTCTCAACCACTTACAGTACCATCACTTTTACCCTTTCAGCCTGACCACTGATATCTCAGGCCACTAATCTGTGGATTCTGGGAAAGGTAGTAATGATCACTCCTCTAATTCATTCAGTAACACTCATTCATTTTAAAGTTACCGTAGAGTAGAAGACTCTTCCTACATCACGTTGGGCTCTAGGGATTTTATGGCAATGTCATTTCATTGGAATGATTTGGTCCTGACTGAAACTATTGGATAGATTGTAGATAGATATACATTTTTTTTATAAACATTCATGTTACCCAGAGGATGTATCGTGTCACGGCATATCCACAACCCTGGGGAAACTATTAACGTTATGTCTAAGAGCTTTAATAGGGGTTGGCTTTAGTTGTGCATTAGAAAATTACAGAAACTAATGCTAGTCCGCCAGACTTAAGGTAAGGATAAGAGGCCTACCTTTGTCGTAGCCGGCACGTAGTTTTGTTAAATTATTTGTAGTTTCACTCTTGTCTTTGGACCAGCCCGGTTCTCGGTGCGGTGCCAATCAGCCTCTCGTTCATTTGTAGACATTCAAGATGCGGACAAAACATGAACACAACCTTGTGGGGATAGGTCACCACAAATCAGAAACACATCCTCTTCTCACTGACTGTTGTCTGTAGCTGTAGACTCTTAGACCCTGGTTACACTTGGTTTTAAAATGTGCTTCGGTGATCCGAACACAGGTGGGCGGCCAACACACATCGGTGTTCACACCTGTGTCTACCACGCGTCTCCAGCTGACCACTTCTGTTGAGATTTTGTTACTGCCTACATCACTGACTCTATAAGGTCAAAGGGCCCCGCGCACACTTATTACGTCCACACTCTGGCCAGTTGAGTCGGTACAGCTGGAGACATCGCTGTCAGCAGAATCCCAAAACATCTCCTTCATTTGGGCAAAATGATGGATGGTTACGCAACACTTTGTCCAACTCATCGTAAAATGGGCAAGTTATAGAGCATTGGTGCGCTGTCCCCAAAACAACCACTACGTCCTGCATTGATGACGTAGGTTCCTGTTACGTCCTTGTCAGGGAGACATTGGGACGCATTAGCGTTTACACTACAAAAGATATGCGGTCAAATGCGTCCCAGACCACCTTGGCAAGTGGTTTGAGTGATCGAATCACAACGCGCCGTCTTGTTGTTCTTTTACACTTTAAGAGCTGTCCACTTGTGATCTGGTCGCTTAACACACATTTTGAAACCAAGTGTAAACAGAACATGTTGGAATTTTAGTGACAGTCTGCATATTGGTTGTTCAGTAGTTAAAATAGTTGTTGAGCTTCCTCATCTTGACTCAACCGCAGCAGTCAGAATGTTGCACAGCCAACATCCTTCACGCTCCACCCTTCTGGGGTGGGGTGCTTCCTGCAATCACCCCACCGCCCCCCTCACCCAGTTCAACAAGCCCTTCAAGGTTCATGGTGTGTGTGTGTGTGTGGGGGGGGGTTGGGGCGTTTTAAGACCTTGGGAGTGTCAGTTTGTGTTCTCTTATTGTTTTATGGTTTGGAAGGTTGAGGATGGCCAAAGGTTGCCTCAATAAAATGTGTCCCAATCTGAAATTTGTACCTGTGGTTACCCCCACCCACCTTCACACACACACACACACACACACACACACACACACACACACACACACACACACACACACACACACACACACACACACACACACACACACACGCATGCAGTGCCTTTTTAAGTCTGTGCAGTAACATGAAGAGAAAGATACACACCTCAGGGACCTCCTCAGTCTCCAGCAGCAGGGAGGCTATAGTGGCTCCTACCTGACTTAGAGCTGATAACGTGAGGAGAAGGGATCAATGTTTCTGTCGTCATGGGGAAAAATAACTTAAAATGAGTGGAAATCTGGGCAGACCAGGACTCTTATAACACACTGTTTAGTATCCTCTTGACTGCAGACAAAGAAGCTTTGGGCTTTCATTAGGATGCAATTAAGTAGCATCGATTGAAAATAAAGCTTATGGGATGGATGACAGAAATGGAAAATGTTCAAATCGTTGAACAAATCAAGACAGTTGTGTGATTACAGTATTAGTCGCATGAGGGCTAAAAGTTCTGAAATTATAACACAAAGTTTAATTAAGTTCATCTGCAGTCTTTGTTTGACGTTAGGGTCCATGTTTGTCTGGTGTTCAAGCATTTTAATTTCATCAAACACCCAGTCATATTATGATAACTAGGTTTAGGTATCATTTAGGATTTGTCCGATACTGGTGCTAAAACGCTTATTATTGTTTTTATGATGCCGGTGCCTGAACTGATACAAAACAACAGTTGTTGACAGTGACGAAAGGCCAAAATATAATAACAATAACTTATTTCACCAGTCAAACCACTAAATGGCAGAAAGGAACTTTACAACAAATCTCCAGGTGCACTTGACTGCACCATGAGCTCACGAGGTGCAATTGAACGCACCATTAAGTCCTGTTGGTGTTGTTTCTCCTACAACTCCGACTGCGGCAGTGTCTCGCAAAGTGCAGCTAGGCTACTCTGTGTCTTTAGCTTCAGACTGTTGTACCTTCTAGTAATTGGAATCCTTTCCAGTGAAACACGGCCACGCGTTAGACTTTTTAGCTCTCAGCATTTTAAGCCAGCTACTAGCTAACAGTAGGCTAACGTTACCTGCTGCTGTTAACTAGCGTCAGGTGCAGTGATACTTCTGTTGCCTGCAACGTCCGTTTTCGGAGCACCAGAGAGCAGCACAGGCATTTAAGTGGCACTGAAATGAGGCACCACTCGGTCTGGCAGATACCTTTACCTTTCAGTATCCAACCCTAAGTATAACTCGCATGACATGACATTACTGTCCCATAAAACTGTGAGATACAGTATGTTTCTGGAAATAGAGCATGGTTGGTGGTTAGAGACATGTTTAGGAGAAACCGACTGAGACATACAGAGAGAATGGTGGTGGAGAAAAAACAGTGAACCTAAAGAAGAGGCCAAACGGAGAGAATAAGAGAAGCCGTGGAGAAACGAGAGGAGACGGGGTGGAGGCTTGCCCCGGAGGTGGATGAGATGAGACAGATGTTACAGGGGTGGAGGGGCTCTCTCAGATCCAAACCGTCCAGATGTTGAAGCTTCAAATCACTGTGGCCTGCTGAACATCAGCATCTTTCCCTCCATCCATCAATCCATCAGCGCCTGAACCCTTTCTCTTCTCCTCCTCATCTGCCTTCTCCTTTCGTCACTCCCTCCTTTTCACAATCCTCCTTATGAGCTGGAAGGGTTAAACACACGCACAAATAGTATATATACATACACACACACACACACCAACACACACACACACACAGATCTAAGGATTCATGCGCTTCATCCATTACATGTTGACATACAAACATTTACCAGATTTATAAAGGATTACACATGCTGTGGACGAAGCTACCTTAATCCTCTCCTCAGAATATTGGCTGTATATATCAGACTCAAACATTGGTAAACTGTAACACTGTGATTGTTTTTTAACTTTTCAAATTTGAAAAAAAGAGGATGGAATCATTTTTCTTTTCCTTTTATGTGGTGCATTATCCGCGGCTAAGCCTGGCCTCGGGGTTATGGATCCCACAGGATGTCAGCTGTCGACCACAGTTCTTCCATTAGATATATGTGAACGTGACCAGAATTGATTCCATATTCTCAAAATCAAACATGAAATCGAGGCGTTGACATTCAGTTGTCTTTTTTTTCACATCTATTCATTCTGTTTGAACGAGGTATTTCTGCACAGTAAAGATTAGGCTACACTAATATAATTACTATTATACTATGTGTAGAATTAGATTCCAGTGGTTGCTGCTAGCGGTGTGAACCTTCAGTGGTGTCACCATTCCTTTAGCCCGTCAACGATTCAAATCGATTCGATATCATGATGGCTCACCTCAATATTATTATGTATTGCTACACATGGTTTTCAAATTCAAGTAGTTATATATCTGAACTCCCCTTTGTATTGTGTCTGCTCTTAAAAAAGACACTTTCCTGAATGTAGCGGCGTCTGAACACGCAGACAACAGACAAAAGGCAACATACTGAAAAAAGCAGCAACCGGAAAATCAACAAGTAACATCATGAAGCCAATAATCGATTATGGTCTGTCACTGCATCGCCTCGGTCCGCATCGTGATGCATCGATGCGGTGATTAATTTCAACACTAGTAGCTGCGTAGGGTTGTCGCTCACAGTCCAATAGCTCCGGAGCGTTGTACAGATAGGCGTAATCTGTTCCGAATTTCACAACACCTTTTTATCTAATTAAATATTCTGCTTCAATCCCAACCCGTTCTCAATCCGAACTCGTAAAATACGGATGTTTGGACAGTTGCTGTCCACGTCTGAAGCGACTAAAAAGGCGTCTTTCAACGTGTTTGTAGAACGTACCGGGGAGAGCAGCAGCTACACGGGGTTTAGAGAGTAGGATGTAAGGGGGATACAAACACAGGACTTTCACCCAGGAGAGCGGGGATCAGGTCCCGCGTCTGGCTTTTACCGTCCCGTTATTCCCGCGTGTCACGGAAACGTACGCCCACCCACGACCTTTTCCTTAACATAACTGTGTCAAAAGGGACGTCTATAGTCCCGACCAAGCGCGTTTAGTTAAAGCGCGCTATATGACGCTAAAGGAGACTTTTAGCTTCAATAACAACGACAAAGGCACCTGACCAAGGGTCTGTATTTTATGAGATGGGAGTGAGAATGTGTTGTCAATCCATATTTGTTGATGTTTAGCCGTTCAAAAACGCGCACAAATGGAGGACTCTCACACCGCCTCAAAACACTCCGACAAGTCTGATCACCAGGTCCATGGCCACAGCAGAGGGACGTCGGGTTGAATCGGTCTCAACTTTTTTGCCACGTTGGTTGTTGCCCCCCCTACGGCCCCCACTGCCGCAGCCTAGACACAATGGAAACACCTGCGTTTTGGCCAGACTGTCAGTATGTGAATGCCGTCTAAGATCCAGTCTAAATGAATTTATTAAAAACAACAACTGCTAAAGCTTTGAAATGATCCGTCTGAAGCATCTTGTTCTTCCCCTTAAAATGTTTACACTAATAACCAGATGATGGTTTTTTAATGAGCCTCCTGTTGTGGGTCGTCGCCCTGATTAAATCGGACCAGCGGGGAATTTCACTTTCTCTTATTAGTGTATTTGATTTTATTTAATCGTTCTCGTATTCCCTCGCTCAGATCCTGTTCCTCCTTCCTCTCCCTTTCATTGTTCTTCCACATTCAAACTTGTTCTATCTATCTATCTATCTATCTATCTATCTATCTATATATATATATATATATATATTATATATATATATATATATATATATATATATATATATATATATATATAGTTTTGCTTTGCTTGTCGAGCTCTCCGTGTGAAAGAGGAGAGAGACTGAAGGAGTGCAGTGTCAAGGGCAGCTCGTCCTCATGCTCAGAGCTGTCTTTTTCTGAATACAAGACAAGAAAACATGTTTTAATTATCTTCACCCTCTTTCTCTGTGTGTGTGTGTGTGTGTGTGTGTGTGTGTGTGTGTGTGTGTGTGTGTGTGTGTGTGTGTGTGTGTGTGTGTGTGTGTTGTGTGTGTGCGTGTGTGCGCTCTGTGATTTCAGCCCTCCTTTCAGAACAATATCCAGGAGCAATACAGATCAAATCACATCTAAGTATTACTTTTATTTATTTTCATCTTTAATTCCTAGATATGTTAAAATGACTTAATGTTTGCTTTGTAGTAGTGAAGGGCAAAACAATATAACAATGTCTGTCGTATATATATATATTTTTCTATATCATTTCTATCGCGATGTGGAGAACCAGTGGCACGCTGCGTTAAATCAATACTTACATCATTTGGATGATGCTATACCTTCTGATCCAGCACATTTTCATATTGCATAGAAGTTCTTAATAAAATGAGAACATATTTTAGTATTTAATTCACTCAGGAGTATACACAAACAGGCTCTACCATGTGGTTTTTCATACTGGCTATTTATTTATTTATTGAATTACCATAAAACATCCTCGTGATATATATGGTTATCGAGCTATGAAATCTAACCAGTCTAAGATTTCAAAATCAACATTTTAGGCCTTAAAAAGTCTTAAATTCGCTCAAGTATTTTGTACTAGGTTTTAAATAGGTCTTAATTTTCCTACCTCTAATGCTCATTTTTTTATTCCCGTGGTGTTGTAGTTCTTTCTTTCACTAGTCACAATATAATTTTGCTGTATTAAGACTACAAATGAGAGCAACATGCAACTTATATTGCAGCCAATCAGCTTTGGTGTTATTGGTGTGAATCTCTTTCATATTGTACCACAGATATAAAACAGATTATATTCTTCAGCTATGCGGAAGTGGAAGTTAATGGATACTTGGCTTGAAAAAAAGACCTCTGCAAGTAGAAATGATCTCATCAAAATACTGCATTCATGAACACAGCTGTTAGCATGTCAAGAAGGTGTTTAGGTTTGCATATTAAAAGGTATTGCGTACATGAATTCCATGAATGCTTAACAGTGTATTTCTGATACCTTGAGAACAGGGGAGATGTCTTCATGGCTTCAAATCCATCAAGATTATTTTTTTAAATATTTCATGTGTTGGTCTCGCGGCTATAAAAAGTTAATAGACAGGGAGACATAAAGAGGGAGGACTTTAACTGGTTCATAAACACCTGCGGTGAGTTGTGATAGCCAGTCAAGTTTTACAGCGAGGTCATAAAGTTTGACAAAATATGCTTCTAGGCTGTGTGTGTGTGTGTGTGTGTGTGTGTGTGTGTGTGTGTGTGTGTGTGTGGGTGTGGGTGGGTGGGTGGATGTAAATGCAGCTGTGTCTCCAGATCCTGCCCATTGAGCTCTCAGGCGGTTGAACCAACTGTGCTGCTTTAAAACACACTGAATGCAGCTGACTCACCTCTGATAATAAAATAAAGAAAAGCATTTCCACTTTTCTGGGTTTCATATCTCAGGAACGTTTAAGTGCTTCATAATCCACAATCCCCTCATCTGATTTCTCAGTTTATACATCCGCGAAGAGACATGAGGAGAGAGGAATCGATACAACAAGCTCCCAAACCATACGACAATGTACTGTAGGTCGTCTATTCCTACCCTCCATACAACCCACAGGAGCATTTCATAAATGAATGGCCCTGGCGGTGGCAGGAGCGTTTTGCATCCTCGTATCTAAATTGAACTGTCACGGTTTTAAGCACATCTTTAACATTGTGAAACGGTCGCAGTTTGGTTAGGTTAAAAGTGCCGTAGGTAGGATTGGGAAGAATTTGAACATCGACAACTTCTCAGTCCCTCCCCTCTTTCTGCTAGAGGCCAAAACGGTCTCCTAAGCCCCTCCCCCTACAAGGGAGAATGAATGCATGTGCATGAGCATTGAGTGACACACACTTAGACACCCCCCCTGGCCCTGATTGGTGCATCTGAACAGGGAGCGGTGGATTTTTGTAAATCCCCCTCCAGGCTGTAGGTGGAGCCAGAGGAGCCGGATTTATTTTAATGACCTGCTTCCTGTAGTTCTCCTGGAACATAGGGTCAGTTTCAGCAGATATGACAGAAAGGTAGTTTTAGAAGTCTTACCTGCTGCACCTTTAAAGTACTTGGTTAAGTTAGGACATTTTCAAACAGGACATGAACTGCGGTCTCCTGAGTGGAAGTCCTATGTTTGATTGACCCGTCCACCACCCAAACATGCATCTCTACACGGAATTTGGCACCCTTATATACCGTCACCTTACTTGCTGCTTTGATCCCGTCAAAATTACCACTAGTGGGCGCTGCCATTTCATGCTACAAACTTAAATATGAGTCGTTATTGCTGCTTGAACAAACAACTTACGGGGGCATTTTTTTGGGGGGGGGAGGACAATCTCTGCATTTACCAAAATGAGACATCCGTGCTTCAGAGCCGTCACTTTAAAGCGACCTCAAATAAGTGTAACGTGCTTGCTTGCTTCTCGGTGTGCATTTTAGGAATTAAGACATCCTTTAAGGCGGCACAAAATAGAGAAATGACAAGAGCCCTTTGTAGCTGTTTCTCTGAATTTACCTTTCACCTTCCTTCCATTTGTATGAATTAGTTATTTCGAATGTTTTTGATATGACGGCAAAGAAAGTCTGTTTAGTATTTCTGTTAAATCTCTTCCCTTCAGCTTTGACTATATTGATCCAGCACCACTACAGTTCAATAGCCTGTGGCTCTAAAGGATCTTTTTCCCCTAGCAGAAAACACACAGTATATAATGTCTGTATTATTCTGTACAATGGACTCTATAACCTCTGCATGGTTGTCAAGGAAACCTCTCCTTCATTCTCCACTGAGTGACTCCATTAGGTGAGAGAGGTGTGACCATGTGTAGGTATCTATATCTTTCAATTCATGTAAAGACTTTATTACTCACTGAAGCAGCATTCTGTGTCTGTTATCTACAGTAATAACAATTTAGGTCCAACATACAATACCTGGCAGTCATTGCTGCTTGTATTGATCTGGTAAGTCGTAGAATCATGCACATACTTTATCAGTAGGACTCAGATAAGATACCAACACATCGTAGTCGCAGTGACATTTTAAAATGAAATCTGTTCAAAATCTATAAATTGTCTGTGTGAAGTGAAAACACAGAGGCACTGACCATAGATCCAGGGTTGGGCAGGGGTGTCGGGCTAGCTATAGGAGCTTAAACTGAGGTATGGATAGATATGGGGACAGATATCAGACAGGTTTCTATGACGTTTGGAATAGATATGGGCTCTTGGGGGATGAAATGAAGCTTTTTGGTGGAGTTTGGAGATAAATGCATTAGATTCAAGAGTTATTATATATAGAGCTGTACGGGGGGGGGGGGGGGGCAGGGCTTGATATTGGGCTCTGGGTGGTAGTTAAGGGTTGGTACTGCACTCTTGAGATAACGGGAGAGTTCATTTAGAGCTTTTCAGCAGATGGGGAAGAATTAGGGATGGTGGAGGTGTTGGGGACAGATAGATGGCTCCTGGGGGGAGTTAGAGGTAGATACAGCGTAGATGTAGGAACCTAGGGAGGGGCAGGTGAAACAGAGACAGTCGCTTTGTGAATAAGTTGGAGCTAACATTGAGACTGAGTGTGTGTTTCTGAGCTGTTTTTGTTGGAGTGTGTGTGTGTGTGTGTGTGTGTGTGTGTGTGTGTGTGTGTGTGTGTGGGAGTGGTGCAAAGCGAGGTCGAGCTTTATAGTCTGGGTCTTTGTGTATGTATGTGTGTGTGTGTGTGTGTGTGTGTGTGTGTGTGTGTGTGTGTGTGTGTGTGTGTGTGTGTGTGTGTGTGTGTGTGTGTGTGTGTGGGAGGTAGGCAGAGAGGGAGGGGCTCCCAGCATTGTCTTTCACCTCTCAAGGCCACAGCTACAAGCTGCAGGATACACACACACACACACACACACACACACACACACACACACACACTGCAGCAAGTGACAAAAAGAGATAAGTGAGAGACATAGAGGAAAGAGAGTGGATGAGCGGAGTGAGGGGATGGACTGAGGTGAAGAGAAGGTGTGAGATGCAGTGATAAGACGCATTTGATTTTAAAAAAGGGGAAAAGTATGGCTGCTGAGGCAGAAGAGTGAAGAATAAAGAAAAATAAGTCATTGAGGGAGTGTGTGTGAAGGACAAATAAATGGATAGGGAGGAGTTGGAGTATCAGATGTGACAGAGAAACAGTGGAGTGAGTGAAAAGAAACAGAAAGGAGGATAAAGAATCCAAAGTTATACCACGCACTGTACATTGGTTTATTTATAGCCCTGAAAACGTGTTTGAAACAGGTTTAGCCGATCGCCCTCAGTGGCTTAGCTATATATTAGATTACATTCAACTTTATTGTCATTGTACAAAGACAACGAAATGCAGTTTGCGTCCAACCAGAAGTGCAAAAAAAGGCAGAAAAGTGCTGTGATATTCAAGTATAGACAGGTGGTGCATAGGCACGGCAAGAAATATATTGCAGTGTTATAAGAGCAGAATAAATATGGCACTTTGCTGATGTCTGTGCACTGTGGCTGAACTGCTGTGCTTAGTTGCCAGGTTTTATGGCTCAGGATCCATCAGGTGTGTTTCTTTAGAAAGGCCAATTGGCTTGCAGATTGTTGCTATGTAGATCACTTAAGATCACTGGCTGTTTCCGACCTCTGTGCAAGGCTTCAGAATGGGACATCGCTCGCTTCATTTCATGCTGCTTTGTCAAAATCTTTAAACATGCAAGTTGCAACTCCACGCAAAGACGGAGAGAAGTGAGAAAATTGAAAAAAGAACTGTGAACTGTGATGATAAAGGCCTCATTGCTGCAAGGAAGTACTTATCTGGCATTACAGAAGTGTCATAAAGCGTTGATATGAACGCCCTTCACAGCCTGATGTATGGAATATCAAGGGAGAGGGGAGCTGAACATACAGAGGAGCAAAAAGAAAGCAAAAACATAAAGAGCAGGGAAGCTGGAGGGAGAATATGTAAGAATAATTGGAACAGAGTGGATCTGTGCCTATCTCCAAAAAAACCCAAGTGAATTATTGAGCTACATGAAAGCCAATTAGAGAGGGAGTAAGAGAGCGAAGAGGTGGCGGCATGCTCCTGAACCACGTCACAATCTTCCATCCCTGTTAGGGTCCCTGCTGTCCCCCAGCAGAGCACAGTACATTCAGGCTGCAGCTCCCCCCTCTCTCTCTCTCTCTCTCTCTCTCTGGCCCACATACACTTCACCTCCACATCAATCTCTCAAGGCTTAGCCCCAAAATACAGAGCATACCTAATTTAGTGTGAGTCAACACAATCTTAAAACCAACCAAATGGATCAATGCTGCAAACACACATCACAGCCAATTGGAACACTGAGGATGTTTACACGCACACTAATATCCCCCTTTTATTCCGAATATGACAATATCCCAAATTTCATACAGGTCATGTAAACAGCTCATTCCGATTGGATAGTCTGTATAAGGCCTTTTTCCCAAATTCAGCATTTTCAGATTATGTAGGGATATGCCGGTATTATTTGGGTTTTAGGAGCATTCTTTTGACAGAGCATTCTTTTTTGGCAGATATGCATCTCAATCTGGGTTTTTACTGCAGTTTGTGACACTTTATGGCCAAGTAGCCAACGGTTAGCAAGGGCTGCGGTAGAGATGCATGCCTAAAAGAAAAGCTCACATGTCTGGTCTACTTTCAGACATTTGAAAGACTAGGGTATTAACAGGTTTTTGGATATGTGCAAACATCGCAACGCCAACCGGCTGTGTTTGCACGGTGGAACATGCCCGCCACCTCCGGTAAACTCTATTTTGCACGTCTGCACGTCAACGGGAATATTAGTGAAATATTCACTTTCACTAGTCATGTAAACAGCTCAGTCACAATATTGTCTTTTTCAGAATAAGGGCAGAAACTGGAATATTAAGTGCATTTAAATTAATTTACTGATAATGATGAAGTGTAATGTCAGAGTTCTTCCTGTTTCTATGGGTGCTGGCTCTACATTCATTCATTCATCAGTTCAAATGAACAATGTGAAAAAAGCAGTGAGGACTAATGGCGTATGTTACATCCTGAGGCATCTAACATGGAACTATTTACTTTGCACACACAGACACCATGGATGTCTTTTTGATTATTAAGCCATACAGTAAATGTTCAGCTGTTTCATATCTATAGGACTTGTTCAGTGGCACCCGTTCTTGACCTCGAGGCGAGAGGATGTTGTTTGTCTCTGTGGTGTTATGGCGTGATCGGGCTGTGTTAGTATATAGATATTTGTTCCGGTATTAATATTTACAGCCAAGTCTGTTATGTTCAAGCTGAGCTGGTCGATGAGTTTTTTGTTTTGCGTGAGGAAAGTATGAAAAGTATGAAAACACAGAGAGCAGCCATCCAGCCTGTTTGGTCCTTGCAGCTTTTTCAGAGTGGAGTTAAACTGTGCAGGCCACACTGTCTCACTCAGAGCCACTTTTCTAAAGCCTGTCCTCCTGACTACAGCGGCTTCCTGCAGTCGAGCAGTAATGACTGTCCTCTGTCTGAGGAGCAAAAGCACAATGAGCACAGAGATGTTCTCCCAGCACATGATCGTGGCCTATGATTGGGTGTACAAAAAGGCTGCAGTTTGTGTCCCGTCTCCTACCAATAGCCAATGATGTTTAACGACCACACGCTTTCCCTAATACTGTCATCCTTTTTCTCCACAGTGTTATTTTACCGTCTCTGTACACACAGCATCTTTTGCATGTCTGCTATTTGAGGCAAATTTTCAATCTGTTATTTTGGGCCACTCATGCTGCAGATGGCTCACATTCTGTATATTATTGAGTTTTAAATGATCTTGCAACCTATGGGACAACATCTTCATTCTTACTTGAGTTTATATCATCCACCCAAATGTCAACCACCTACTGCAACTGCTCGCTGTTGCTCCCTTCACCTCTATTCTTCTCTACATCTTGCAGCAGAGCGTCTGGATTATTGATTTCCAGCATTTGTAGCCACCTTGTAGAGTTTCCCTTTCCGGGTGTAGCAAACCCGACACGACACGTCTGTAAAGCATACAGCAGGCTGACTGTCACGTCACATGTGACAAAAGGGCCAAAAATAATAAGACAAGTTCTCTGGTGTTCTGGGGAAAACAGCAACAGCAAAAAAGGGTTTTAATCACCTATCAGTCTTAAACAAGTCTGAACAGATAGTGAGATGTGCACAGCAGATGGCACATACACACAACACAGGGTTCCTGGTGAGTGGGGTGCTGCAGTCTAAAGTAGGTCATGAGGGCAGTGTTGACCATTACAGCCTCTGACTGGCAAGCAACTTACCTCACTCCCTATTAATACACACACACACACACACACACACACACTCTAACACACATGAGTGAGAGGAGAGGGAGAGCGGGGGGGAAATTGGGAGAGGAAAGAGTAGAGCTGAAGGGAAGCCAAAGAATGATAAGAGAGATGGAGCGGGAAATGAGAATGAAACAGATGGAGGGCAGAGCTGAAGTAGAAAATAAGGAGAGGGAAGAAGAGAGGCCGGGGGAGGGGGGCTGAAAACATGAGGAAGGGCGAGGCAGAGCAAAGAAGAGGGAGAGTAAACGAGAAGGGAGAGTGTGGGTGAAAGACAGGAGGAAGAAATGAAGAGCAGAGCCAGAAGGCAGACGATGATGAGAGCAGAGGGAACGTGAGAAATGGGAAGGCTGCGGGAGGAATGGAAATCATGTGCTCCCTCCTACCCTAAGTATGTCAGGAAAACCCCCCAAACTGCTCCGTTACAGTCACATTGATTTTGAAATTCAATTCTGATTGCTGACGTATCTTGTTGTTGTTGATCATTAGGGGTCCCAGCCCCAGAGGGCTTGTAATTGTATTGAAGCTGTTTATTATTCTTCCCAGAGATAAGTGCCGCTGCAGCCTAAACGCTGCATGGTGGGGCGGTGCCATTTTCAGGCCTCGCCGCCGTCCAGCTTTGGGCTCCGCTTTCGACTCGCGCCAGGGAGGCTTGGACCCCATCATAACTGCTCGCAGTTCTACTTTTTTGTTGTTGTCATATATATAAACAATGTAAATTATACGTACAAAAACCAAGGATTTACCACCCAAATTGATATTTATAAAAGAAGAATGTGCCCTATGAGCATGAGTGTGGCCCCTATCTTGCACCCAGTGCAGCACAAAGCCCAACCCAAGTGTCTTTGCTAGTTTAAGACCGACGTAGTTGTCAGTTTTCCGTCCAGCACCCACATCGTTTAAACAGCAAATGCAGCTGCGCCCATCTGTGGCCCATAGGCGTGCTGATCTTACAGGGAGGTGTGTTCAGGTGCATTCTGGGCGTGCTGATCTTACAGGGAGGTGTGTTCAGGTGCATTCTGGGCGTGCTGATCTTACAGGGAGGTGTGTTCAGGTACATTCTGGGCGTGCTGGTCTTACAGGGAGGTGTGTTCAGGTGCATTCTGGGCGTATTGCTATCTTGAGGCAGCAGGAAGTGATGGCACCATTGACCAACAAAAACCTGGTCTAAAGTCAATAACGCAGCATTTCATTGTTATTTTAACAGAGCATTAGTAAAATGCTCCGAGGCTCGTGCACAGCACGTGCACACTATGCTAGTTACACACACAGGGACGCACAGCAGCACACACACATGCAGAAGATTACAAATAAAAATATTACGGTGCTAATCCTCCATCATAATAGCAATGCTCCAAGGTCCAAACGCGCCTGGCTTTTAAAGGGAATGGGAGATGATCTCTGATTGGTTGATTGCATGTTACACCCAGAACACACCTCTGATTAATGAAGACACTAAGTACAACCCTATTGAACCATGCACCCGGCGCACGGACCCTTTTTTCCGCCATCAAACTACTGCTCTCCGCTGTTGGAGATCTTCTCTGCGGTTTGCTTTATGAGGTCTAATTAGTGATGGAGCAGGCAGAAGTATTGATATGTGAAGAGATGTTTAAAGGCATTCTGTCAGGCTCGTACCTGTGCGCTCAGTTCCACAATGATCTATAAAACAGAACCAGGCGTACACACAGCTTTATACTGTACATCTGTCCAAAGGAAGGTGTAGGCATATTCTCTCTTTGTGTGTACGCAGTTTTAGTCGTTCATCTATACAGAGTTTTATGCAAGACACTGTAACAGGCAGAGAGTCCCAGAGGCCAGGGCTGTAACGGATAGTATAGTTTATATTCATCAACTACTCCCCCAAAAGGCGAGGAATAGTCAAATATTCGTGGGATATATAAACATACATTTCCCAAGAAGTTTCTGAATGTTATTTATTTATTGAAAAACATCAATATGTCAATATCAGTATAATAGATATGTATCATAGAGGCTTGGTCCCAGCTGAGAGCTCAGTTATCTGTGAACACAGACACGATCCAGCAGGAGTCTGCTTGGCTGCCCGGTGTTTTAATGAAATGTGATGCACCTCAGCGTGGGAGTGAGTGTCTGCACATGTGCATGCAGAATGGATAGTTAGAGATGGTAGCCTCCTCTCCTCAATTTTGTCTCCTTCTCGTCTTCTCTCTCTCTCTCTCTCTCTCTCTCTCTCTCTCTCTCTCTCTCTCTCTCTCTCTCTCTGATGCAGACCAGGGGCAGTGGCCCATTGTTCTTCTCCTCCTCCTCCCCATTTCCCAGAGCTCAGCTTCATGTCACAGTGTGTGTCTCTTTCACATGCGGAGCGTGTGTGTGTGTGTGTGTGGGGTGAGGCCCATTACAAGCATTGTGAAACTCCTCTATTGTGGTCACAGTTAGGGCTGCCCCCTCTCAATCGATAATTCGATTGATCATTTTTGGTCATAGTTGACTACGATTTCTTTAGTCAATAAGTTGTTTTTTTTGCTTCTTCACATGGATTTCCAGTGCACATCTGTGTGTGTGTGTGTGTGTGTGTGTGTGTGTGTGTGTGTGTGTGTGTGTGTGTGTGTGTGTGTGTGTGTGTGTGTGTGTGTGCTTGTTTTACTATATTTGTGGGGAATACAGTATACTTGTGGGTTCCGGACAGCTTAATGGGGCCAAAATGCTGGAGCCCACAAGGTTAAAGGTCTGTTTGAGGGTTAAGACTTGGTTTTAGGATTAGGGTTAGAATTAGGTTATGGTTAGGGTGAGGGTAAGGGTTAAGGTTAGGCATCTAGTGGTGATGGTTAAGGTTAGGGTAAGGGGCTAGGGAATGCATTATGTCAATGACAGGTCCCCACAAAGAGAGTGAAACAAACGTGTGTGTGTGTGTGTGTGTTTACGAATTAAATTGCCAGTTATGGTGTATCTAATTAGAAATGGAAATGTCAAAATTGGATTACATTTCCCTCAGTATCTCAGAAAATCTGGTTATAACGAATTAGTGCCAGTCTGCTTAGTATTTACACGAGTTCTTTAGAACGGAAACGTGCTGTATAATTCATGTGTGGCGTTGCTGTTTTTACCTCTGTAGCAGTTTGTCTTTTATGCATTAGTTCTGAAAAGACTTCCTAGATTGTCAATTATAATTTTCTTTATATATTCTGGAAGTCAGTTTATCTATCTCCTATCCTTTCAAGCTGATTGAGATTTTCATTTTTGGGCCATATTTCTACATTTCAAGCACATAAATGTGTGTGACAGCTGCATGAACCGTAGCTGTGTGGATGGACACTGTGTTCAGTATGTGATGAGAGCCTTCAGGTGAACAGCCAGCTGCTCGCTCAGTTGGCTGAGATTATTTTACCCACCGTCTTCTCCCCTCTGCTGCCCACATGTATAATAATAATTGCCTTCGATCAGAGGGAAAGTGTGCGTGTGTGTGTGTGTGTGTGTGTGTGTGTGTGTGTGTGTGTGTGTGTGTGTGTGTGTGTGTGTGTGTGTGTGTGTGTGTGTGTGTGTGTGTGTGTGTGTGTGTGTGTGTGTGTGTGTGTGTGTGTGTGTGTGTGTTCTATGAGTGACAGGAGGGAATTGGTGGAGAGGATTACATCTCATTAAACAGTGAGATTGATCTGCTCAGCTTCAGATTGCCATCAGAAGGATTAACTCTGCTGCTGATAATGAGTGACATAATGAATCTGTCCCTGCGTTGTTCATAGAAAGATGCAACTCTGGGCTATTTCATCTCAGTATGAGAAGATATTTTGGACTTTATTTTCAGATCAGCTGATAACTTCTCACTTGCACAAAAACAAACTTGAATGTCTATCTGAAATAAAGTGAGATGTGTGTGTGGGACCAAGCATGATGGGAAACTGGGAACTTTGTATTTACCATTTCATATGCAGATAGAATCGAAGCTTTTACCGTATGATAAGCAGACATATTCCATTAATTTGTCAAATACATCATGTGAAATGTGCCATGTGGTGAGTTAACAAGTTACCTAATGGGGAGAGGTACTTTGAGAATACAAGACAACTGGAGCTGTGTGCAGACTGTGGGTTTAAAGTGAACAACTCATTTATAAAAGAAATGTTTTACCCTAAAGAATAAATAAAAAAACGATTAATTAAAACTCGGTTAGCTCAACCGAGCTACATCCCACATGGCAGCAGCTAGCTCGCTAAAGCTAGCAGAAGAAGTTAAACTGTGTACTTTGCTTCAGCCTACCATCTGCTGGTTAACTGACAACAAAATAATGTCGTCCTTTGGCTCAGACAGTTTTCCTGAACTCATATTTAATAAATGCTAATGATGAGCTGTACATGTGATGGAAGAGAATGCTGCTGAATGCAGTGCAGGTTACCGTTTAATTTAATGGTTAGACTTTTAACCAAACATGCCATCAGACCTGGTGTTGCACCGTTTCAAGGCATCCTGTGGACTCCTCTGTTTACGTTCACTTTGACTCAACAGAACTCATTGCTCTGTCTAAATATATATATATATATATATATATATATATATATATATATATATGATTTCCTGGTTTTCTTCCCATTCGATCGCTGCTGTTTTCCATGCTGACTCTGCAGCAGTGAACGATGCAGAGGTAACCACATTTAAGTAACAAATGGAGCTGTGAATGTGTATGCTAATCATTATCGTAATTGCTGAAAATGGATGCTGTTAATGTAGATAATTACAGTCTTTGCACTCTCCACATTTACATGTGTGTTTTGTTGACGAGGCTGAATTCAGTGGAGGGATTTTAGAGCAGTTGAATGTGAACAAGCCATGCCTCGCTCTCTCGTCCTCCTTTCCCTCTCTTTCTCCTCCTGTCTTCCCTTCTCCTCTCACGGTCTCAGGGAGGCATGGGGCTTTACAGCTTGGGTTTTTTGCCCTCCATTCCTCTTGTTTACTGTTCCTCCTCTCTGAGACTGAATAATTGTCTCCCTCCCTTCTATCCATTATTCGTCTCATCAGACCATTAAATAGACTTTTTGTCTCTGCCTGTTAAACCTTAAACAATAATGTTCATTCAACAAGGTTTAAGCTCTTTTCTCATAATATGTCCTTGCTCATTCAATCCCCCTTTCTTTTCTGCTATACTTCGATTTTTTAAGAAATTTAAAGAACATTGATTAACGTTTAACCGTTTGGACTGATAAACAATATTATTAAAACAAAAATAAAAAGGTAATTATAAAAACAGTTTTGCATTTCAAAAAAGAAAAATAGGCATTTTAAGCTCTTTTTTTTTGCTCAGTTGGTGGCTCTCTGCTGGGTGGTGCTCACAGCGGAGAGCTACGTGACACATGCCACTACTGTATATGGATGAGGACTGGCGTCCTACACACAGAGTGGATGAGTGGATGAGGTGGAGGCGGGCTCGGACATAAGCAGCGGTTCCAGGAACGTGCACGCTGCATGTGTCCACGACGACGCATGCACATTGTGGCTGTGTAAAGTGGTACAAGTCCACAGCTTTCCATGGAACACGAAAAATGTGTCCGAGCCTCCCGGACGGGTTAACTGGGACTCCGTTGTCTGCTTGTTGGTCATGGTTAATGATCGTTAACTAGGGCCAGCTATCGGTCCGAAAAAAAAATTATGATCTACGTTTTTGGTGGTCATAGAAAAGTGTGAAGCGGCCGAAACATGTCACTCACGGCTTGAGATCTGGTGACTGCGAAGGCCACAGCATGCAGTTCACATCACTGTTATACCCATCAAAGTCAATCAGTGAGCCCTCGTTTCCTTTGTGGAAGCCTCTGCATTTGTTATGTTTCTCCACTCATTTATTCCTCCTTTAATATGTAAACCGTCTGTTGTTAATGTTATCAGTCAGTGTTTTCATGCTGATAAGATTTGTGTTTCTGTGGTTACTGTAATACATTTTTTGAGGATCGTTTAGGATCTTTTAGTTTCCTTTCCTTCCTTCCTTCTTTCCTTCCTTCTTTCCTCCCTTCCTTCCTTCCTCCCTTCTTTCCTTCTTTCCTCCCTTCCTTCCTTCCTTCCTTCCTTCCTTCCACCCTTCCTCTCTTCTTTCCTCCCTTCCTTCCTCCCTTCCTCCCTTCCTCCCTTCCTTCCTCCCTTCCTATATGTAAATGTGTTCTTACTTTCAGTAAATCACTGGTTGGTTCTCTTGAAAGCAGACATCAAAAGGCAAATGTGCCATCGCCATTAATTGGTACCATTAGAGTTTAAATGGCGTTGTTATGTCTTTGACTGTCGGGATCCGATGCTTCTGATCCCATCTAGTGTCTGTCTGCGTCCTACACTCAATCAGTCTGATTCTCTCTCTAAGAGTGAACAAGTCTCAGAGACATGAATACTCTTTTCTATGTTGTGACAATCAGTTGGTCATCCTCAAGCATGGGATGAGTAAAGCCGTAACATCTGGACCACCCCCTGGTGGCTGGCTGCAGTATAGGTCATAAGTCCTGTCCCCTCCATGTTAGTGAATGGGAAATGGGCCAAGCTATTTTTTCTGAACGATGGTTTCTGTCATTTTAGTTAGTTGTGATCACATTCTTTCATTTGACGCTATAAAACACAGGCTGAAATGTCATCATTGACAGCTGTGATTGAGTCGTGACTGGTCGAGTGGGTGTATGGGCGGGGCATTTACACCTCGGCTCTACCGCCCGATGACTACTGTGCAGACTCTGGCTCCAAAATTACAAGATGGCAGCGGCCGTATCTGGGACTTTTTAACTTACATTTTGTACAGTGGGAGGAAGTGGTGACGTGTCGTCCATCTCATCTCGTCTATGGGATAAGCGGATGAAAATGCATGGATGGATGGATCCACCTGCTAATAAATCCCAAAATTCAGAAATGATGTTGATGTTGGTGTAGAATGTCACCATAATTCTATTTATCCTCTTCCTCCTAATCTTTTCTCTTGTTTTTTTTTCGTACCTTCCAGAATCAGTAGTCAGTATTTCAGCAGCACGTGGCTGGTTGTAGTTTCCCCGCCTGGAGAAGATGTCTTCTCTAGAGTCAGAAAAAAACACGCAGTTGAAGTTATTTTAGATCACAGGGAAACACTGTCCCTTCTGTGTCTGGAAGAGAGGCAGCCTTCCCTCCAGGCCTGCTCGCCATCTGACCCATGAGCTGCATCAGCCCGCTCGCCCTGAGCCAGCCAGGGTGATGGACAGCAGTGAATTAGAGAGAGGAGTGGGTGAAAGGGCACGCAGGGATGGAGAGACTGATGGAGGGAGAGAAAAGGGGATGGCGGTTGTGGTGTGTGTGTGTGTGTGTGTGTGTGTGTGTGTGTGTGTGTGTGTGTGTGCGCGTGCGTGCGAGAGGGACGGCAGAGGAGAAAACAAGCAGTGTAGAGTGTGTGTGTGTGGGGGCGTGGCCTGCGGGCAGCCTGTGTGAGCTGCATTGTGTCTTGTTGGCATGGTGGCTGGTTTTCTGGCGTTGTGCTCATCCCGTCCTATTAGCTTGTTGACTGAGTGCCCGGTTCCTGCATTACTCGGCTGCACAGAGCGCTGACTCTGGATTACAGCACGGCAGCTACTATCTCACCTCATTATCCTCATCACCTGGGATGATGAATTTCATCATCGCTTAAAAAACGGAGGAGGTCTTCCCCTGCCTGATGTGTAGCGTGGCGTTGGGCTGGTGTAATTAACTCAGTGCAGTGATAGAACAGCCACATGTTTTTAATGTCACTTTGGATCACTGCCAAGACATACTGTATATCAGCTACTTCAATACAGAATGCGTGCATGTGTTTTGTGGTGTATAAGCAGTGCCAGGCTGTGACAGCAGTGTCTTTGTTGCTCCTCTGCTGACTGTACCACCCTCCTATTCTGCCCTTTCTCCCTCCTACACACAGACACACACACACACACACACACACACAGAGGCAACATTTACATCGCCCAAAATCTGTGCCAGCACACAGACTCACACAGGCATGTCTGTAATGTGACTGTTGCTGCAGTAAATCTGCCTGTTGTTGAATCCTCCTGCTGACATACAGAAAGCTAAGGTGTGACATGGGTTTTTGCGTGGAACTTTATGCTTCAGAAGGGTGAGTCAGTGACAGGCAGAGCGACAGGTTGGGCAACTGATTTTCTGTCAGACTTAGTGCTCCAACAATCTAGTGCCACGTCATCTTTGAACTGCAGCAACACTGGCTGATTTCTGTGTAAATGAACATGACTAACATCAGGATACAATCAACATCCATGTTGTAGCGTCCTTCCTTCCATCCTGCCTCAGCTTCCCTGCTCTTGATTGCCAGGTGGGAACCCTCCACCCTGTTCCTCTTGCAGGCCAGTGTTAGCGCCTGCTCTCCTAGCAGTCAGCTGGGACAGACAGGCTCTACCAGACAGCTGTGGTGCTCGCCTCCTTCCTGCCTTTTCCATGCTCTATGTCATCATCATCTTTCACTCTTCCTGTCTTACCGAGATCTAATCACATCGTGGATGCATGCAAGAAAAACTCTCTGTTACGCGCTGAGATTTTCTTTTTGTTAACACTACCCAGCCCTATAGTCTTAGCTTCTGGCCCTCAACTGCCTTCATGCCTGATGACGTTCCAGGATTCCTCTTGGCATGTGGGGGGGGGGAGACATCAGTAATGGAGTCTCCACTTAAAAGCAAACAGTCAAAGGTCTGAGTATGGAGACAAAATGAGAAAGAGAATTAGAGAGGCAGACGGAGTGGAAAGAGGACAAAGAGCTGGGGGACGGATGAAATGAGTGCTCATCAAAGCTCATAAAGAAACATACACTGTCGAACAATAAGAGGGAGCAGAGAGTGGATTCAAAGACGCAGGGTGCCGAGATCTGGTTATTTCCAAAAAACAGGAAGCAGGACCTCTGTCTTTAGCTCTCACAGTCCATCTCGCTCTCTCCAATTTCTAATGCTGGAGCTTTTAGAGAAGGAGCACTTTTGTGTCATGTCAGTTTTTAGTGGGTTCTGTCTGTGCTGCTTCACAACTTTATATTATAGGTCACGAAGGAATGATTATCTGTCAGATTTACTGACTCCTCAAGTGTGTGCGTGTGTGCATGCGTGCGTGTGTGTGTGCGTGCATGCGGTGTCCAGATGGCCCTCTGTAGGCTCCATGCAGGTGGACTTATCGGGTGTCAACAACACAGACTCAGTTGAGATGGCAGTACACCTCAAAGACATTAGAGGACACACACACACTCCAGGAGGCAACTCCTTTACTGTCTCTCTCTTCCTCCCCCGCTTACTTATTATGTGTAGATGTTAAGGGGATTTACACAGCTTGCATGTCTAAATGCAATACAGAATACGGTATTCTGTGCAGGTCCAGGAGGAATATGCATATACTGTAGATCCTCCTGCTCTTCATTTTTTGTATCCCTCCTTTTCGCCCTTTTCTGTTTCCTGTTTACATGTATCATCTTTAAATCTTAACATTTTAATACAAGAGCACATGCCCATCTCTCTGTCCTAGAGCCCAAGGTGACGGCTGTGAATAGCTTGTTTTGCTTGAATAAAGCTGTGTCCCAGCGGCTTTGGCAAGCAAGCACTCATCCCTGGTAGATGACTTTTTAATGTGATCTTTTTACAGCTTACCTGGCAATTGTGGAGGCTGTGCAGGCCTTTAGAGCTTTGCAATCCTTTCTCAAAATATTATAAATCTCTGTGCAGTCTTTTTGCGTCTAATTTAAATATCACACCCTGAACAATGCATCCCCTTCTCATTTCTTCAATGCACGGCTGTTTTCAGTCTACAGAGCTAAACTCACTTATTGCCGGGCACCAAAAACACACTTACGGTTGTTACAGTAAAGAACAAATTCACAAAACAAATCTTTGAAAGAACATTTGAATCAGAATTTAGTATCAATGAACCAAGGTGTGTGTGTGGGCCAGTTGGTCCAGTCAGTGAGGGGGTCGCTGTCACCACCAAGGGGAGGACGGGGAAAAAAAGAGCTCAGGGTCGCCGATTTGGAGGGACGTCGCGTGTGTGTGTGAGAGGTGGGATGGACTTGGAGGGACGTTGCTATGACGATGACAGGCAGGGCAGGGCCATGCGGTGCGTTGCGGGGTGCGGCAGGCAGGCACTGACAGTTTGCAAGCAGCTCGTGCCGTGTCTTAGCGGGATAATCCACTGTAATCCCATGCGGGGGAGTCGCCCCCCCCACCACCACCATATCCACATTCCCTCTTTTTCTCCCACAACCTCCCCTTGGCTCTGCACCCCTTTGGATAGGAGGAGGAGGAGGAGGAGGAGTGAAGGAATTAGCATCTGTTACCGCTCTCGCTCAGGTTGGCTCCTCTGAGGAGAGGGGGGGGGGAGCCTCTAGCTGTCATGGCGTAGTGAAGCCGCAAATGAAAAACGACAGGGGACGAACCATTAGAGCCTCCCCCCTCCCTCTCCATCCCTCCATCCCTCTCTACTCCTCCCTGCTCCCCTGTACTCCCCTATAACCCTCCACTGCACACTTACTCTCCCCTCTTACTTCCCTCTCTTCCTCTTCATGTCATTTGTTTCTCCTGGCAGCTCTTCTCTTCCTTCCTTCCTTCCTTCCTTCCTTCTATCCCTCCTCAGGTTTCCACCTTTCCTCTTCTTGTTTTTTTCTGCTGTCTTGTCCTCTTCAGTCCCATCTCCATCCTTTTTTTTTAAATTCCCCTGCAGCCCTTCTCTAGTCCTCCTTCTAGTTTTACTTGTCTACTCTTCTTTCTATCCTTTCTGCTTCTCGTCTTCCTTCCTCTGCAGTCCACTCAACAACGCCCTGCCTGCTAATGACACTGAAATCGATTCAGGGCTCTAATAGCTGATGGATACTTGTGGAAATGTCAAAAGCACCACAGTTCTGGTTTTTGTTGTGTATCAGGCAAGGCCATTTGGTGTGTGTGTGTGTGTGTGTGTGTGTGTGTGTTTGTGTGTCCTGTGTGCTTGTTTTACTATATTCGTGGGGTCCAAAAACCGGGGAATACAGTATACTTGTGGGGTCTGTACAGCCTTGTGGGGCCCAAAATGCTGGACCCCACAAGGTTAAAGGTCTGTTTGAGAGTTAAGACTTGGTTTTAGGATTAGGGTTAGAATTAGGTTATGGTTAGGGTGAGGGTAAGGGTTAAGGTTAGGCATCTAGTGGTGATGGTTAAGGTTAGGGTAAGGGGCTAGGGAATGCATTATGTTAATGCCGGGTCCCCACAAAGATAGTGCCACAAAACTGTGTGTGTGTGTGTGTGTGTGTGTGTGTGTGTGTGTGTGTGTGTGTGTGTGTGTGTGTGTGTGTGTGTGTGTGTGTGTGTGTGTGTGTGTGTGTAGGGGGGTCTTAAAGAGACAGGCGCGAAAACGGAGCGTTTCAGACGGGACAGGTATATTCAGACAGACAGTATGAGAAACATAATGTTCTAGTAGAAACCCCAAATACACATATATTAAACGTGGCTTTCTGAGAGTTGTAGATATCCTGCGTGACCTTCTAGGATACACTGTAAAATGAAAACTTCTGTGTGCGTGGCAGTTATCAGTGAAAAGCTTGAAACCTTAAATGGATTATTTTCCACAATAATGTTCTCGAAGAGAAATCCACTTAAAACCACATTCTACACACGATCCACGGTAAAGACTGAAGGTCCACCCAGCACAGTCTCAGCACAATGCTCCATTGCTGCTGCTGCTGCCTGACAAAGGTCAGGGCGATCTCTTCTCCCAGGGGTCATTGCTGCGTCCTATACCATGCGACCATGTGACCACATGACGCACAGATCACACACAGAGCGAACAGTAGGGTCATATAATGTGGCCTGTGTGATGGACCAGAATCAGACAAACCGATCTATTCACAGGCACAATGTGAGCGAACACACACAGGCGCTGTGTGTGTGTTGAGGCAAGTTTGTGGGGGGAGGCAGCATTGAGGGCAACAACTTGTACATTTCCAATAAAGAATCATGATGCAGATAACTTAGAGCTGCAAAAGTTACACGATTAATGGATCAGTTGTCAACTGTTAAATGAACTGGCAACTATTTTGATAATCGATTGGTCGGTTTGAGTTATTTTTTTATACAAAAAAAGTTCAAATTCTCTGATGTCAGCTTGTTAAATGTGAACATGTTGCAACACTAAAGGCTCTGTCTCTGAAGGTACAGAGTCTGGTGTGGGGAATGGAGAGCAGGCCAGTGTCTGAGGACCGCAGGTTTCGGGGTGGGGTGTATGGATGGAGGAAGTCAGAGAGGTACTGTGGGGCCAGGGGCATGGACGGATTTGTAGGTGCGAAGGAGGATTTCAAATGTGATGCAGGACTTGATTGGGAGCCAGTGAAGGTGGATGAGGGTTGGGGTGATGTGCTGCCAGGTCTTGGTGTGGGTGAGGACCCTGGTGGGAGAGTTCTGGACATACTGAAGCCGGTCTAGGGTTTTGCTGGGGACCCCAGACAGGACGCCATTGCAGTAGTCCAAACGGGAGGTAATGAAAGCATGTATGATAAATTTAAATATAATTAAATGAAATGAAATACATGGAGGAGTTTATTCCACCTCAGCAGGGAGTGTGTTTTCCAGTGTAAGCGGGGGTACGGTCCCCTGGGCTACTGTTTACACAGCCACCGCATTAAAGAAACAATCTGCTTAATTAATGCCAGGGTTTTTAATCTGCCCTATTTAAATCAATGCACAAGTGCCCCCATCTCTACAATAGAGACATTGATGTGTTGCATTCTCCCCTGTGTATCTGGTGCCGATTATTCAATCATATTGATTGAAGGTGCTCCCTTTGCTCCCGCTCAGAGCTGCACTCAGGTATACAGTATATGTCTCATTTTTTAATTAAAGGGCAGTTGCTCTCAAGTTCACAGGGACGTATGTCTTCTGTCTAATTAGAAGTGACTGCAAGTTGACTTTGCACGTGCCATTTGCTGGACGTTTTGCTCCAAAGGGCCTCACAGTGTCATCACTGCATAGTGGGTATTTTCAGTGTGGGTGCCTCCAGTGTCAAAGGAACCAGCAACTGTGACAGTTAGAGATGTTGGGGTAACATTGTCTCCTTCCCGATTCCGATACAGTACACATCTGATGATAAAACATGATCATATACTGTACATACAAAGAATGAATGCCATAGAACGTTCTTCTATTATCTAGTTTGACAGTCAGTCATAACTGAAAAAGAACATAAATAAAAATGTTGCTAACGCTAGTTCTGACTACCGTTACACCAAAGACGCGTTATTATGGAAAGTAACGTAACCCGTTTTGTTCAGGTCCGATCCCCTTACCAATCGCCTATCCCAACCTTAACTACTCAAGGTCAATGCCTAACGCCAACCAATCGGGCTGCTTCGTAGGGCGGGACTTGCCTAGAAGTTGCGTGGGATCCATAATAACACACCAGAGACGGTTTACAAAGAGTATCTTTGGTTGCACTCTCGTGCTAGCTGACCAAACCGGAGCTCAGTTCTTCTTCGCCACTCTAAAAACAGTAGTTGCCACTGGCAGCCAATAGCTAAGCGTCTCTGATCAGGCACTGCAGCCTTTGCGGTCTTCTTGGTGGCAGCACAGCGCAACTTGCTGTGTAAGCTTCTGTTTCAGAGCGGCAAAAAAGAATCGATTTTTGGTCTGGTTACCTACGGACAGCTAGTCTTGCATTGCCAGACCTTCCTGTGGATGATCAATCCCTGAAGTGGAACGTCGTGGATATGGACTAGTGGAACATTAGCAACCGGCTGTTTTACCAAGGTGAAACTACTTTAAAGTTGATTTTGGCCGATACCAATACCAGCTTTTTTAGGCATTGTATCAGAGGCATCCCCCGATACTGGTATCAGAACAACTCTACTGACCGTATCAGTGCTTTGAGCTCCACAGCAGCAGATGTGCTTCATCACATCTTCTTTCAGATGATCCATACTATTATATCTGATGTAGTCTATATAAGAAAATGACCATACTTCTTACTAATGTGTTTATGGTCTCAATCACTAGTTTTAGATCTAAGATTGCTATTTAACTCTACATGTGAAATATTTTGTCAATGTGCCACTGATTTCATGTGTCAGGCATAAAGAAAGGTAACGCAGAACACACCAACAAAAGTGTAGATAATCATAAAGAACACATGCAGTTCTTGGAAACACACAGTTTTGTATCATTTCACTGTAACTGTATTATGGGAAGTATAGCTAAAATATGTCCTCAAGCTGATTTCTCCCAGGACTGATGTGCACCATGTAATGTGTAACTCAGAACGTAGTCCCATGCATGAATGAGTGCGTTGTGCAGCACTGAATGAATCGGGTTGATTTGCGTCGTGACTCTTGAACTTTGGTGTCATGACTCCCATGTGGAGAACGGGTTTTAAGTGAACAATCATGTTTCATGTGCTGTTTTACAGTCGGCTTCTCACAAGTGGTTAATCCTGACCGGGCAGAGTTACTCTACCGATGAGCAAATGTTTACCGTCGTCGTCTGCTGCATTTGGAAAAGGTCACAGAGGAACACAGGCTTACTGTACAAAGGGTGATCCTGGCTGTGTGATTTCATACAGGAGAGAGGGAGGAGGCCTCAGTACTTTGAGATACAGGAGGAAGATGAAGGGGGAGGGAACAGGAGGCGATACAAGTGCAAAAGAGGGTATTAAACTCTTGTCTCTAAGATCAGATAACAAGATGTGGAGTGAAGGAGAATGTAGGATGCCAGGATCTGACTGACATTTCGAGATGGTCGCTACAGTATGTCAGATGTAGGGCATCTCGATGCCGTGACTCGGCACAAGAGACATCAGAACACATGTTGAACCTCGTTCAATTGCCGCTTGCAGTTTATCGCAATGTGCATGAGGTGCAGAGGGACAAGGATTGTAACCAACTGTGGCATTGTGTCATAGACGTCAGCAGACTACACAATATGGCCAAAAGTATGTAGACACTTGATTTGATTGGCAGTAGCCTGCCACCGCAGTTTGATTCAAATTCTAAGTCCTGATTGGTGCAGGGAGGAAGTGACCTCACCACTTCCAACCTGTGAGAAAAGCACAGAAAACTACAAAAGTGTTGTAACTTCAGCAGAAAGTTGTGTCTATGCTTAGAAGAAGAATCTGATGTGAAGTACAGCAGCTTTTGGGGCTCTTTAAGATTTGGTTTCACTGGAACTAAGAGACCAAAAGCACACACACACACTGTCATCATACAGTAAATTAAAGCACCCAACAGTGTAACAAATGAATACAATACTAAAGAGCCCATTTGTCCGCATAGTGAGTACCTTTACTTTTAGTTTGACTAAAAGTACATGTCCGTCATTATACTTGCATACAGCGTTTACGATTTTGAATGCATTTCATGACTTTAACTTGTTTAACAAAGTGGTTTTTAAAATCGTGGTATTCATACTTTTTACATGAGTGAAAGATCTGAATAGTTCATCCACCACCATGTAGTGTGATTCTGGCAGAGAAGAAACAGGGGCAGGACACAATGCCATGGGGAATAGAGGATGAGGATGAGGAAGGATGCATCTTGTTTGTGTCTGAAAAGCAAGAATACGGAGAAGAGAGAGGGGCTGCTCCCTGTTTAGCAGGCATGGGCAGAGAAAGGATAGAAGCTGAGGGGGAGAGCAGGCATCCCTCACGGTGGAGTCATGGAGGGATGTGGAGGCAGTGACGGTGGTCTTGCTGCTGGGGGGGGGGTTGTGTCAAGGCAGCAGGAATTAGGTTGGCCTTTGCCTCTACGCATGAATACTCCTTACACCCTCATAAATACACTCTGCCATGCTTTCTACCTCCTGGTCCCAGGGCTTCCCTCGTGCTCACTCCCTCTACAGTACATTGCATTTTCATTTGTCTTCCACTCTCTCCAAATTAGGCCACGTTTAAGATGTAAGTGTAATATTGGAGAAGACAACAAATGGTCTGCATATTACAACACTAACGGATATGCTCTATACGAGACAACATACTGTATTAGAGCTGTATCTGGCATTTTATAGACCAAAAAACTAATCGACAGATTAATTGACTATGAAAAGTAAGCATTTGTTGCAGCCTTATGCTGTATACTTATCCGAAGAAATATATGGTAAAGTGAGATATACTTTAACAATGCATGATAGGTAAAGAAGATGCAGTCAAATCTAAAAGTCTCTCCCACGTGCCTGTCCCTTTGACTCAGTCTCTCTCCACCCTTCCCCCTCCCATCCCCCATCACAATCCTCCCTCATCCTCTCCTCCATCCCCTCTCTCTCCTCCTCCTGCTGCTCCCACCCCCGAGCCATGACCCTCTCCCCCGCCTCCTCCTCCCACCCCCCCGAGCTCCCCACCCCCTTGCTGACCTCTTTCCTTCTGCCTGGCTGTGCCTCCCTCCGTAGTGTATCGCCCTCTCTACCCATCTCTCCCTGTCTCCATGCAGCGGTTTGGGCTCCACCCCTCCCTCCTCCCAACCACCCAACGAATGACACAGTCGATAGCATCCTCAGCCCCTTCTCTCACTTTCTCTTTCCACGCATCACTTTCTTTTCCTCACAATCCAGCGCCTGCGTTTTTCTCGTGCTGTTGACTCATTCAAATTACCTCCCTCCTCTTCTCCCCTTTCTCTATCCTGCAATCATCCTCGATTGGAGCCGCTTTCTGCTCCTATTTCAAGTCATTCATCCGATCTTTCCACTCTGTCGTATTCAGCTTACGTCTATGTAAAGATAAATCTATCTAAAGATAGATAGATAGACACAAAGTAAAATGAAGCAATGTCTATTTAAGTACATTCTTAAGGTCCTTTACTTCCCTACTTTATACTTAAACTCCGCTAGGCTTCAGAAGGAAGTATTGTGTCCTCTACGTTTATTTGACAGCTGTAGTTACTTTTCAGATCAAGATGAAACCAGTGGTTGGGACCCCTCAGAGGGGTGAGGGTCTATTTGGATCCCCTCGTCGGGATTCACACATAAGATGGTTTCATTTAAATTACCGTTAAAGTTCTAAAGAAGTAGCCAAGACATACACATCTTTTTCCTCCTCTCCTAACCCCTCAGATTGATCTTTGGGCCACGGCCGAGCGACATGCGTCACATGCGTGTAGTTACATTTTTAGGCTACGGTGTAGGGTCCCTGTCTCCACGTACCTCCGTACGTAGCCACAGCATAGATTTCTAACTCACGCTCCAGGTGTTGGAGCAGTCGAGATGGACCGCATGAACGGCACACTTTAAGTTTTAAAGTGAAAGGTTTTAGTTTTTAGCATTAAATAGGAATATTAACTGCCTTCCAGGGTCCGCTGTAAAAAGGTGGCATTAATAACGATGACGGGAGGAAGAGGAAGACGAGCTTGGTGGTGATCATGATGAGGGGATGAAGGTGGGGGGAGAGGCCTCTGTCATAATGCAGGGTGTTGACTATGTTATTGTCTGGTCCGGCTGCAGACTGGATGGGTTTAATCAAATAAACAGGCCCTGCTCCACTCGGGCCAGAACAATAGCCTCCACAGCAGCTGCATGCAGCCTCTCCCACGTAGAACACAAAACCACATCTCTGCTTGATGAAAAATGGTTGCTTCAAACAACCATTTTTTGGCTACAACGTTATCTTGCGCACCCTAATTGTAATTGCTGGTACCCGGGAAGGTGCTGGCAGTCAGTACATAGCCCGTGGCTTCAGAGTACTATAATATTGGGAGTCATTATTTTCCTCCCAGCAGCAGCCGGCAGTTTGGAGATGGTTTCTTCTTGTCAGAGTCCTGCTGGCCACTGGAAGACAGTAACTGCCCCCCCAATTTCATTCCAGCTGTGAGACAGCTGTAGCTGTCACAGAGGCTCGATGGTGTTTTAAGCCCCCAACGTCGACTTCAAGGCACCTAACCCTAACCATAACCATTTCCTAATCCTAGTGCCGCCTGGAAGACGACATTGGGGGCTTAAAACACGAAACACCGTCAGAGAGGTGTTGGAAGATGATTTGTGAGGCTGTAGTTTGTGATGATGTTACAGTTGATTGCATTTTACTATTATAGGTTAATGATATCCATACAAACAGAGCAAAATACATCATAATGCAATCCAGGAGTGAAGCATAGAGAAATAAAATGTTCATGAACCATTGCAGAGCAGAACAGAAGCCGAGACAGATTATGGGCATCTCATGCACTTCATGAAGGAAGCCTGCCATCTGCTGGGCGTTAAATAGTATGTACAGTATGTGTGCATTCACACACACATAACAGCAATCACATGACATCTGTAATGTTAATGACTTTTTCACACAGAATAAGTAACCTGTATTCATGTTGTCGTCACACCAATGAAGTTCCATTTCTGCATACATGTAAACATAAGAATGGTAATGATGATAATTGAAAATGTGATGTTGTGCATAATGTATGGAGCTCATAGGCTGTGCTAAATGCCAAAGCTAACTGTGGAATTGCCATTCTAGTAATTGATTGAGTATTCACTTTTGACTAAGTTGGTTCTCTGGACGTTGAGGCCGTCCAGTTATTATGCTGTAGAGTTGGCCTGAGGGAGTGAGCAGAATCATGAGCTTCCCTGAGTGCCTTCACGCTCACGGAAAGCCTGGAGGAGAAAAATTGGGAGTACGTCTTCTATCTATGCGGCGGTCCTCAGACAGGTCTTCCCGTTCATTTGGACTGGGGGTAGTGCGTTTAGGCTGCGCCAGAGGTCGCGCACCACTCTAGTTTTAAACTAAATACACAGCTGTGCGTAACAAGAAGCAGCAGCAGTCTGTGGATCTGTGAAAGTGAAGGTGTCCCTCTCCTTTCAGAGGATTCCTCATCAGAGAGCGGCAGTAGGAACGGCCTGCCAGCCCTGACCCCTCCCTCCTCCGCTGTGACGGACGCTGCCATGGTCAGGGAAACCAAGGTCAACTGCAACGGTGGTCCCGCCCCGCTGGACTTCAGCACGCCTTCTTCCTCCTCCTCATCCCCCGAGGACCAGCAGCCGATGAACCTGAGCGACACCCCCCCTCAGCGCCTGCCCCCAGCTGCCGCCGCACACCTGCCTGTCACCGTGTCGGCCGCGGCCGCGGCCCTGCTCGGCGCGCTACATCCCAGCGCGCCCGAGGAGCTCCGCAGGAAGTACCCGCTGGCTGCCAAGCCTCCCCTGGCTCCACACCCGGCCCTGCCTCTGCCGCACACCCCTCACACACACAACGCGCACACTCCCATCACACACGCCCAGGCCCACACACACACCGCCGAGCTGCGACTGGACCGAGACGGCAGGGACTACGGTGGCAAGGTGAGACCACACACACACACACACACACACACACACACACACACACACACACACAGACACACACACACACCAACACAAATACACACACACACAAATACACACACACAAACACACAAACACACACACACACAGACACACACACACACACACACACACACAGACACACACACACACCAACACAAACACACACACACACAAATACACACACACAAACACACAAACACACACACACACACACACAGACACACACACACACCAACACAAACACACACACACAAACACACACACACACAAATACACACACACAAACACACAAACACACACACACACACACACACACACAAAAACACACACACAAACACAAAAACACACACACACAAACACACACACACACAAACACAAAGTGATTGTTTACAATGAGATTAAAGGAAAGGAAGTAAAGGAGTTAATCTGTCCTCATAAAGCTTATCCAGGAGTGTGTGTGTGTGTGTGTGTGTGTGTGTGTGTGTGTGTGTGTGTGTGTGTGTGTGTGTGTGTGTGTGTGTGTGTGTGTGTGTGTGTGTGTGTGTGTGCGCGCGCGCGCACGCGTTCAGTCCCCCCAGTACAGTTCGGGCGGCAGCTACGACAGCGTGAAGATGGACTTGGGTGCCGAGGACCTGACCACGGGGCGCCAGGTTGCCCCCGACGACGACGACGACGACCACGACGACCACGACGACAACGACAAGATCAACGACGCAGAGGGAGTCGACCCCGAGAGACTAAAGGCCTTCAACGTAAGTCCGAGACGGCGTGTTGTCCCCCGCTGGGATCAGTAGACGGCGTCTCAGGACATTCATAAAGAAAAGATATATTGAAGCGCTGACTGTCGGTTCCTCCTTCAGTGTCAGAGATCACGTGATGGCACAGACAAGAAAAGAGCCTCGAAAACACACAGGACACACAATAAAGCTCCACTCATCAGCGCTTTATTTACTGCATTTCAGTCAACTTCTGCAGGTAATGGTATAGTGATGAACCCACTCCCCCTCTCTTTCTCTAACAGCTGTGTTGTCTTCCTGCAGATGTTTGTGCGTCTGTTTGTGGACGAGAACTTGGACCGGATGGTTCCCATCTCCAAGCAGCCTAAGGAGAAGATCCAGGCCATCATCGAGTCCTGCAGCAGACAGTTCCCAGAATTCCAGGAACGCGCCCGCAAGCGCATCCGCACCTACCTCAAATCCTGCAGACGCATGAAGAAGAGCGGCATGGAGGTACTGTACCTGCTGGTTTGTTTGATTGTCTAGCAGCATTCTTTTCATGATCAGTTTGTTTTGGAGAGGAGGAGACCTCCCCAACAATCAACACTGAAGGACTCCTAACCGAGAGAAGCCCACTGCAATGAAGACTATGGGCCCTATTTTAACGATCTAAGCACCTGGTGCAGGTGTGTTTAGGGCGTGTCCAAATCCACTTTTGCTAGTTTGACGGCACATGGTTCAATAGGGCTGTACTTAGTGTCTTCATTAATCAGAGGTGTGTTTTGGGCGTAACATGCAATCAACCAATCAGAGATCATCTCCCATTCCCTTTAAAAGCCAGGCGCGTTTGGACCTTGGAGCATTGCTATTATGATGGAGGATTTGCACCGTAATATTTTTATTTGTAATCTTCTGCATGTGTGTGTGCTGCTGTGCGTCCCTGTGTGTGTGTGTAACAAGCATAGTGTGCACAAGCTGTGCACGAGCCTAGGAGCATTTTACTAATGCTCTGTTAAAATAAAAATGAAATGCTGCGTTATTGACTTTAGACCAGGTTTTTGGTGGTCAATGGTGCCATCACTTCCTGCTGCCTCAAGCTAGCAATACGCCCAGAATGCACCTGAACACACCTCCCTGTAAGACCAGCACGCCCAGAATGCACCTGAACACACCTCCCTGTAAGACCAGCACGCCCAGAATGCACCTGAACACACCTCCCTGTAAGACCAGCACGCCCAGAATGCACCTGAACACACCTCCCTGTAAGACCAGCACGCCCAGAATGCACCTGAACACACCTCCCTGTAAGACCAGCACGCCCAGAATGCACCTGAACACACCTCCCTGTAAGACCAGCACGCCCATGGGCCACAGATGGGCGCAGGTACATTTGCTGTTTAAACGACACGGGCGCTGGACGGGAAACTGACAACTGCGTCGGGCTTTGCGCTGCGCCAGGTGCAAGATAGGGGACTATAACTCCCATGATTCCACGCTACTTCATGACGTCACCAAACTGCGCCTTTCGTTATTGTTTTGAAAGACCCCTTAAGGCATAAAATGACATATTGTGTGTTTGAAGGACTTTAATACCAGTAGAATAATAGTAGTCCTAGTGGTAATAGTCTCAGTCTTCTGGTGCCCCATGGCACAGTTGGCTGTAGTTATAAAACACATTTTATCATATCAACATTTCTATGTTGTAGCAGTGCCTTTTGGGGTTTTTATGACTTCTTTAAAGGCCTTTTCATCCTCAGACAAATATTATTTACACGGTTGGAACACACAATGTGACCAGTAAACCAATGGGACTGTATATACATAAAAAGAATAGCTTGTTAAGGTAGTGTAGGTTCAGCCAACCATCTTGAACATCCATTTGTTTCTGTTGCACTCTTTTCTATCGTGCAGTTTATGTATAGAGAGAGTGTTTGATCAGCAACATGTTCAGAGCCAATAACTCCCATAATGCACCGCTGGCCTTGCTTCTTTTGTCATTCAGTCAACTTCTGTTTAGTTTAGTTTATTATATGCATTAGCTGTGCCCTTAAGCACAGCTACTCTTCCTGCAGTAAATAATCTTAAAAAATAAAAATGACATGTTCAACCTTGGTGTTGGCTCTCTGAGCACTCCAGTCGTTGTTTTCAACTTTTAGAAGTCACGATAATATAATCTATATTATGTAAGGGATAATGAGCCGATAGATACAGCGTGTCTGTAGATGGGCTTACACTATAGAAACGCCACGCTCTCGCCAGTTTATTTCAGTGTACAGACATGTCACACATCACCTGACCTGTGTTATAATAAGTTTCACACCTTATTTTTAATAATAAAAAAGGGAGAAGGGGATACATCAGAGAAACAGACGCAATTGCCGTACAAGAATGATCCCCTTTTCCCAAATCCAGCGGTTTAGACAGCAGGGCGTTTCTAAGGCTGTTTCTGCTCGTAGACACCGAGAAGTCTTATTCCATGTATGCTTTCTTTCCACAGGATAACTGCCTGAAATGTGATAGAAAACAGATCACAAGATGTTTTATGCAAAGAAAGAGGAAGATTCTTAGCCTGTCTAGTTTGGTAAATATGGAAATGTGAATTGTTAACATAATCAATAATATGTATATGTTGAAAATAGTCAATAACTGCAATTTAAAAAAGAGCTGTGCACATGGTGTAACAGCTTTGGGGAATGTTGCTATATAATAATAATATAATATTGTTAGTTCTGTTGACCGGTCACGTGACACAGTGGTTCCTAAAAGTTTTAATGTTAAGGACCTTTCTGCTCTTAGATGTTCTATATTCTGTCATTGTGTTACTTATGGATGGAATTATAGTGAAAATAAATGATTCCCCTTTTTGCTAGGGGCCCCCAGGGGGTCCCCGGACCCCACTTTGAAAACCACTGACTTAACACCATAACTGTGTGCCAGACAACAGGCTGCCTCACACCGTCAGTGAAATGTCTCTGCTGCCCCCCAGTGGTGAAGGCCCATGTTACACTGTGTGTGGAGGCATCAGCTGGGCTTCTGAACTGTGCTTATGACACTCTTTATACCTTCAAACACACATCAGTCTCCGTGATCACAGTAAAAGATGCCCTCCTTTTTTAAAGCATTATGTTCCGGTACTAACTGAAAGGTATCTATCTGTAATTTATCTTCTTAAACATAATTGATTGTTCCTTTCGATATCTAAAGCTCTAATAGTCAGAAGTCCTAATAAACAGAGGATTTAGACAGTCTCCAACAATCATCCTGATTGCGTTTTACTATCCTTATATGCATTTTGTTGAGCCGCAGAATAAGAGGTTCTCAATATTCATTTCTTTAAAATAACATGTTCAACCTTTGGACTTTTCCCTGCACTTTACATTGTTGAACCCGGACCGAAAACATTTCAGGACTGCAATTAAACATAAAACCAGACAATTACAGCGAAATGGAAATAAAATACCTAAAAGTCAAACTAAAACTAAAAAGCAATAACATCTCTGCTGTGGATATTTGTAACATCAGTCAACAGCTGAGGTGGTGTGTGTGGTTGCTCCTATCTAATATAAGCGTTGTATACAGTAACTACAACATTAAGAAGCCCAGTCTGTGTCCTCCTGTATGCACAATCCACTCAAAGATGTGGCTCTAATTTACTCAATAAGTGAATGCCATGATTGGTTGTGTTGTCTGCAGACCCGTCCTACTCCACCTCACCTCACCTCAGCCATGGCTGAGAACATCCTGGCTGCCGCCTGCGAGAGCGAATCACGCAACGCCGCAAAGAGGATGCGCCTCGACACCTATCACGTAAGTGGGTGGGTGGGTGTGGTCTAATGTATATGTTAAAGGAAAAAAGCGTTACTTGATGTACACCGGCTACCAGTCTTGTCTACACAAAGCACTTTGCACACTACAGGCAAGACCTTTAAATAATGTTCTTCTTCTAGGGCACAACCCTGGGTTCTTAATACCAGTTGCATTTTTGTCCACCCAGCTTGCTGTATAGTATTTTGAAAATGAAACCCCCCTCATTTCCTGTTTCCTCTTCCAGGATGAGCAGATTTCTCTGGACAAGCCGTCCAGCGGTGGAGGGGGTCTGAGGGAGCCGGCGTCCCTCGCTCACTCCGCCTACTCCCTGGCCGCATCAGCCTTCTCCTCCCAGGACACCCAGCTCTACATCAACGGAGCTGGCCTTAGCTACGGTTACCGTGGATACCCGGGCCTGGGCACGGCCATGCAACAACCCGTTTCCCTGACGACCGGCGCTGCTGCTCAGAGCAACGGTGAGAGAACGGGGAGTGGGGGACAGAGGAAGAGGGTCATTATGGAGACAAGAGAGGTGATGGACAAGATATCGTAGTTAGAGGGGAAAGTGAATACAAAGAGGGAGCAGGCACTCAGGCGTGAGGAGGGGGAGATGAAAGGAAACCGTGTGAGGGGGTCATTTGAGGATGAATAAGGTGGAAATGATAGGAGGCATAGCAGCAGGTGATGGTGTGAAACAGCTAACACACACATGACCCTTGAATATGGAGTTCAAAGTCATTTTGATTATTACAGGCTTTTCAAATTCTGAAAACTTTAACTGAGGTCTCTTTAGTAGCATAAGTGTCCATCAGCTGTTTAAAGACTAGGGTTGGGTACCAAAAACGGGTTCCTAAACGACCAGTGTCTACCGGACCGAATGACTACGCAGATTTCGGTGCCTCATTTTGGTGTCACTTAACCGCCTGCGCTGCCCTGTGGTGCCCCGAAAACGGACGTTAAAGGAAACGGAAGCAGCGCTGCAGCTGACACTAGTTAACACTACACTTGGCAGCAGGTAACCTAGCGTTAGCCTACCGTAAGCTAGTAGCTGGCATAGTGAAAATGCTGACAGCTGAACGGTCTAAATTGTGGCTGTATTTCACTGGAAAGGATTCCAACACCGGGACGTCCAACAGTCTGCTGCTAAAGACACAGAGTGGCCTAGCTCTACCGACACAGAAGCTAAGCTATGTCCTGCTGTGGACGGGGGCAGCAGCTAACCACATTTTAGACACCTAAAAAAAATCTATATTAGTTTAAGTGTATGCTATATTTAGAATATTTTTACCCCTTTACCTTGCTGTCAGTGTACAAAAGACCATCTATCAGGATTGATTGTGGGTGCATGTTGGAGGGTAGCACGGACACGCGCCTTACACCGCGAGCGGGCACGCGTGCCACACAGAGAAAAAAGTGAGAGAAAGAAAAAACAGACTGTGTGCGTCCAGAGGATAATCAGTTGAGCTCGCGTGTGTAAGGCGCGTGTCCGCGCTACCCTCCAACATGCACCCACAATCAATCCTGATAGATGGTCTTTTGTACAGTCAGACAGCTTTTTACGATGGGGAACTGCCATTTAACCTCGCAGAACACAGGAGTTGTTGGTCTACCGCTGCCTCCATAAGAAACTTTGCTTGTGTTATTGTGTGACTTTTGGTGAATCAACCTCACCTCACTTCACTGCAGACTATCCCTTTAATGTTGTCTTTCATTGTCATTCCCAACAAACTTTACTGGCATCAAGAACTTTCCCTGACATACAGTTGATTTTCTGGGGAGGCGCACATATACTACAGCATAGCTTCGGCGGCTACGTGTTTTAAGTTTAGAAACATTTTGAGCCCCTCCCTTGCCTCACAGTGGTTTGGTCCACTGCCTGATTTCAGTCAGTGGACCAAACCACTGTGAGGCAAGGGAGTGAGTCACCTACACACAAAGTTGGAATCGCTTCAGTAGTAGTGGAACTCCAGTAAGCAGGCTGCCCAACACAACAGTAGATCTACAATATTAGCCTAATATCAGTTCACACATAGGCTTATCACCGTGTTGGTTGTAGTGGCTGAACCGAAAAATACTTTGCACATCGATAACATGGGACAGGTGCGTCGGAGAGGGGCGAGTAGGTTGTAGGTTGTTGGGTGATGGTCTAGTACGGAAACGTTGCCAGCTATTAAATTAATTTTTGCAAGTTAGACAGTGTGCGGGAGTTTCTTTGCAAAGTTCTAATCGCTAACATAGCGATTAGTCATGTCATGACTAATGTATTAATGACTCAGTAAAATCTGTATTCATTAGAATCAATTAGCCTCGTCAGCCTACTCACTGGAGTTCCACAACTACACATATCCTATACAAGTACAATTTTGGGCTGTATTATTTGTGTCCCCTTTAAAAAATTGCTTTTGAGAAATGTCATGTTTATTGTCCACCCCAACTGTTGAACTGACGAAATGTACGCCCATGCCCTTAGCATCCACCTATAAATCCAGTTTGTGTGTAGCTCACTGTTAGCAGAAACAACCCATTTATCATGTGATAAAAGAGATTCCAGCTGTCTTGTGTTATTTTGAACTGACTGATCTGTCTCTCCTTCCCCTTCTCTCCCTGTTCCTCCTCTCCTCCTCTTCACTTCACCTTTTATTTATGTATCCTTCCTCTCCTCCAAACCTGGCTCTTCTGTTCTCTCCGTCACTTCATCAATCTCCACCTTATCCCTCCCTCCTTTTCTTCATCAATCTTTCGCTCTCACTTCTTGCTCCCCCTCTCCCTCACTGTGTCCCCCCTCCCCCCCTCCACCCCACCTTCAGGCCCCACAGACCTCAGCATGAAGTCTCTCTCCTCTGCCAACATCAGTAACTCCTCGTCCTCTGCCTCCGCCAACAACAGCCTGGGTGGGCGGGGCAGCGGGGGTGGCGGAGGGGGCGGGGCCTCGACCCAGCTCAGCCAACCAGAGATCACAGCCGTGCGTCAGCTGATCGCCGGCTACCGGGAGTCGGCCGCCTTCCTGCTCCGCTCGGCAGATGAGTTGGAGAACCTCATCCTGCAGCAGAACTGATCTGCGGGAAAACGTCGGAGAACACACACACAGACACACACACAGAGACACACACACACACACACAGACACACGCACACATACACTTCCCATTATGTTTGTTTTGTGTCTGTCTGTGTCCCCTGAACACCAGACCTCTTCTTGTTGCTATTCCCTTCCTTCTCTTTGATAACAGAGGGACAGAGTGAGCACCTAGAACCCTAGAACACAACCTCCATCCATCCATTAGAAAAAAGGAGCATTTGGACTCTGAAGGAAATTTCTTCCTCTCCTCTCTGGAAGCACCTCACAATCAGCACTGCACTCAGAGCCAAGGAGTGTGGAGGAGAGGAAGAAAGAGGGAGAGGAGCCTGGAAGAAGAGTAAAAGAGACTGTTGATTCTGCTGCTGTGGTTTCAGGAAAGAAAAGAAAGACTTGGCCTCCTCGTGGGTGGAGAAGTCCAACACGGGGAGTTTGGATTGAAGGGTGCCCCCGGCCAATGCCGTCTTCTGATCATAACAATTTAAAAAAAGAAATAATGACTCCCTGAATTAGTACTACTGAAGCTCTTTGTTAAATGACAAGTATTTTTTGATTTGATTTGTTCTTTTTTGGGGGGAGTCCAGTGAGCATTTTAGTTTTTTTACTCTTCCCAAGTGACTGAAAGAAAGGAGCGGTTTGACTTATCCAAACAGATAGCACTAAAGACGAAAAAAGAAAGACTTTGAGTCCCGGGGGGCGAGAGGATGGAAACTGGAAGAGAAAAAGAGGAGAGAGGTTTTTTTGTGTGCTCGCTTGTATATAAACTCTCTGTGTCCTTTAGCACCTCACCTGAAACCCCCCCGTCCTCCTCCTCACCCCTTTTACCCAGGGAGCAACTTGCTACTTATGCATCCAAGACGCCATGTGGACCACCAGGAAATACCTCAGATCAGACCTGCCAACTCCATTTTCAGTTCCACACACACACACACACACACACACACACACACATACACACACACACTCTGCAAGTGAATGGTAACATTCCCACCAGAAGCCAGTTTACTTCTACTTTACCACCCGATGTCTTCAAGGTTTATACATTTTTTTTGTGGGGGGGACCTGTAATGTGGAAACGATGAAGCATTTCAAGAACTGATGACGTAAACACTGAAGTCTTTTTTTCTTTCTGTGTGTGCTGCTGTATATAACCACTTCATGTAGAAATACTTGAGAAGGTGACTTACTCCTCAAATTGGAGGGAGGGAAGAGGGGGGGGGGGGGGGGGGGGAGGGAGGGGGGTTTCTTAAATGTTGATCACTGGCGGCAATTTGGCCTCCCGCTTTGAATTTTTACAAATGTAGATGTATCGCTGATCGTTCTGTTTAACTCTCTCCTTCTCTTCTTCCTCCTCTCGCCATTGGACCTACTCTTTACTTCTTCTACTTGGACCTAAACGACCTCCTCTTCCTCTCTCTCTCCCCCCCCCCCCGTTCCAGTCCAGGTTTCAGAGGAAGAGGGGGGCCGCTCTGTCTTACTGTGTTTGTCTGTTAAACTCTGAGATGGCCATTGCTATTGTTATTGTTGTTGTTATTATTATTATTATTATTATTATTGGTAGTAGTAGTAGTAGTAGTGTGATTATAATGATGAACCTTCATGTTGCTGCTGCTAAAACTAAAAACCGGACCTTCTGCCATAGACCTGAAACCTCAACCAAGCCCCCCCCCCCCCCCCCCCCCGACCTCGACTGCACCTGGACCACGACAGCAAAAACAGGAGGACTGGGTGAAACCCCTCCCACCTTCATCCACTCGCTCCGACCAGCTGGGTGGATCCTTTGGTTTTTTCACTTCATAGGGCTTGATCCGTGTCGTGTTTTGTGACTTTCTAACTGTGACTTCTTTCAACCTCGTTGCTTTCGGATTTTCTTCCCGTGAATGATTCCGCTGGGGAGGGATGTGTTACACCGTCACTGTTGGCATGTCATGCCAACAAGTACACACTCGAAACCCCTTCAAGGGAGCATGTAGATAATATGCCTTATGAAGGTAGTTTTTGTTGTCAGAGCTTTGAGAAGGATATTCATTGAACGGCTGGTGCACCTGTTGTCCTGGCCAGAGTTCAGCGACAGCCTCTAGCTTGACATGTCGAAAATATGAGCGATTGATACCGTTATCTATTTTAAATGATGAAGCAACTCTACGTTCGGCTGTCCTGTCACCTTGATTTGCTCCCTTTTTTCACACACTGAGCGAAGCAACAGTCATCTTGATTTGAAGAGGGGAGGGGGGGAAGCTGTGTGTGTGTGTGTGTGTGTGTGTGTGTGTGTGTGTGTGTGTGTGTGTGTGTGTGTGTGTGTGTATGCATGTTTCCCAGGACGATTACCCCCCCAACTTCCCCGACTTGCACTGCTAAAGTCAGACGAGAGCAGTGAAAGAGGTGTGGTGTGTTTCTTGCAATGCAAATGATAATCATAGCATTTTGCTGGTGTTTGGATGGTTGGTGTTGGCGTCCTGCAGTGGAATCTGTATCATACGTACCGACTGATGACGTGTGAAAAGCCCATTAACACAAAACCTCCGTCGCAAACTTTCACTGATTTACCACCGAGTCGAGTTCAGATTAGTTTGAAGTTTTGAAAAGGTCAAATGATTTCATTCACGGCAGATTAGACGTAGAATGAATGGAAAAATTGTGTTTGTCATTGTTATCACAAAACAGGAAGCTCTGTTTAAAGTGTACTGATCACTGAATGACACAAGAGAAATATGCAAAAAGGAATGACCCAACTTAGGGGTGGGGGGGGGGGGGGGTCGTTAGAGTCAGACATGTTGGGGGACCAATGCTCTTAGAGTTGCAGTCCCATTTAGACAGATTGGTGATGGGCTTTCACTACGATTTGATTTAGTTTGTTAGAGATTAGATTCATCCGCCCTGTGAAATAGAAGAAACCACAACATAAAACGCTGTGAGCCCCACTGAGGTACAATCATTTCCCCCCCACTAATTTTAGTGTCTTTTTTCAATTAGTGTAAATAACGGAGGCTTTAGAAAATCTAGCCCGTGAGGGGAGACTTTGGCCAATCACAGGTCATTTTCAGATAGAGAGAGCGTTCCTATTACAGAGCGACACAGAGCTGCAGGGAGAGTTCTCACTCTACTTCAAATTTGGGTGTTTCTCCTCTTATCAGATATTGTTATCATTTATGTTTAAGATGGAGGCTCATCACAGCTACACAAAAATACTCTGCTGGTCCCTGACGTCACAGCAGGAGCCAGGGGTTTTCACTTCAGGAAGAATTTCAATCCCAACATCCTGACTCATAACGTTACAGTATAGAATAGGTTTGGAATGGTTCCATGTTGGTGTATTATCTGCACTTGAAGGATGATGTAACCTCCAATCAAAAAGAAAGGAATAGAGCCACAGTTGGAGTTGGAGATCTTAATCCAACGGGAACAAGTGATACAGTCAGGAGACTTCATTATCATTGAATGGTGTTTCTTAAACTGCAGCTGGTTTTACTGGACAAAAAGTTTTTATTACTTTAGATTTGAAAATGAGAGCAGTTTAGGATAGTCCGTAAACGGTGAAGAGGGCCTTATTGCAGTTCATCCCCCTCTTCCTCCTTCCTCCTCAGTTTGATTCTTGCTACTGTAAACTCCTCTGGGATTATTTTCTGTCTAGAAATAATTCCTCTTTACCAAACTCAACTGAACCGCTGAGATCGCCCCAAAAAGGAAAGGAAACAAAGTGCCCTGCGTTGAATTCTTGGTCAGGCTGTCGCTGATTTGAGAGTATTTGAATTGATAATCTGTGGGGGGGGGGGGGGCATTTGGGACTTTTTTTTTATCTCATGGGTTCCTAAGTGTCAAAGTTCTCCGCCAACCTCAGAAAAAGGTTTTTCTACGAGTGTTTCTGATTCCGGGTCAGTTTACTTCAAAGCTGCAGAACAGCACCACACACACAAAAAACTGTACAAAAAAAATAGAAATAGGCAAATGACAATCTTTGGAAAGGTGTAATTTGCTCACTGTTTAATTTGCATTCCTTCTGACAGACCGGGCCAGTAATCGGAGTGGTTTTAGCCGTCCGTTCTCCAAATCTCCTCCTCCTGTTGTTGTTGTTGTTGTTGTTGACGACGTCTCCACAGACCCATTTCTATCTGATTTCTATTTTTTAGGATTATTATTATTATCAATGTTCTGAATCTTCTTAATATTATTTTATAGATATATTTTGTAGTGCAAGTGGTCTTTTTTTGAAAAAAGACATTTTGTACAACACTCTCAACAGCTTCACTCTGTATGCCTATACTGCACATTCCAAACATGGATGTCAACCAACACGGAGGGGGGGCCTGACCGGCATCACCGCCAACATTTATCAAATCTCAGATATATACGATGGACGAATTTAAAGCCCTTACTGTCCCGATAACCAAACTCCTCATTGAGTGTAATGTCCCTTTAAAGGTTCCGTTTACACACTGACATGGTTGTAAGATTACAGTCTGGCATTGCTCTAACGTCAAAGAAAGATTCCATGTTCTGAGGTTTGAGGAAGAGCTTTGAGAAAAGGTCACGGCGACTTCCTGACCATCAGACGCCACAGAGGTGCCAACATGGATGCTCCGGCGTGGTAGGGGTGGTAGGGGAAGACTCATGAATATTCATTAGAGAAGTCATCCCTGAATGGCTAGTACTCGTTGCCTGCTCTGGTTGGGTTGGGTTTAGGCAAGAGGAGTGGGATTGGTTATGGTTAGGGTAAGAATGTCAGGGTGAGCCAATCAGGGATGAGTCTTCCCCTTCCATCCTGCAAAAAAAACAATGTTGCCTCGGGCTGACGAAGAGCAGCTGAGAACAGCAACATGTCAGCGTTATAACTACAGCACTAAATCAAAGGTCTTACCTTAACTTATCTGTATGAGCTATAGCCTCTGTCAACGTTTTACTCTTCAGGGGAAAACAAGTGCAAGTTTACGGAAGAAGATTAGGGCCACGTGTGAAAAAATGGATTGAGTTCTGAGTTTAACCATTCCAATTCGGTTACACTTTTATGACATAACGCTTCTTTTAGTAAGTGTCATTCGGTTTTTGTCACGACAAGTTATGGTTAGGGTTCATGACTGTGTTCATGACACTGTCATGACACTCTTATGTAGATACCTTAAAGTGTTACCAACAATTCTGAGAATAAAGTTAGAATTCTGAGGAAAAGGTCAGAAAGTCTAAATTTTTTTAAGTTTTAAAAAAAAGTCATAATTTTGAGAATAAAGTCAGAATTCAGACTTTTTTTAAAAAACAATCTGAATTCTGACTTTAAACTCAGAACTGAAATACATTTTTCCACATGCGGCCCTAATCGTCTTCCGTACAAGTTAAAGACAAGTGGAGTTTTGAAATGATTATTTATTTATTTTTACTCAAAATGACCTCCACAACTTTCTGTAGAGATCATTCTCTTTGATATTTCAAGGCTGCCTGTGAAGAAACATGTTTGACATATTTCAACCAATTGTAGGAAGCCAACGTGTTTATTAATAGAGAATAAGATGAATCTCAAACTACTGTGAGCTGTTAACTGAGCTCAGGAGTTCAAGAAATGCTTGACTACACTGTAAAATATGCTACTTTAACAATATTATTTCTTAAATTCCTTCTTAATACATGATGTAAATCTTGACATTTTCTAGAATATCATTTTAGGTAAAAGAAGACCTAATCCTTTACTTTTAATTTAGTTTTTTTCTTTCCTTTCTTAATAATTTGTGTTCATTTGAAGAACATCCTCAGATCTCAGAAGGGAAGCTCGAAACCCTCAGAGGAGCTGTGATGCCGGCCGGGTCTCCAAACACGATCACACACTTCGTGAGCCAGTCTGGTCTCAACACACACACACACACACACACACACACACACAAAATAGAAAAAAAAAGAAATGAAAGGAGAAAAAAAAATAATGGACCTTTTGTTATTTTTCTATAATGGCAGTGTGTACTGTCAAATATAAAAAATGGCTTTCTGAGCCGAGTTGTTTTTAACTTCTGTTCCTTTTCGGTGGTGCTTTAGATGCTTTCATTAATTTATTTTTTTGCGATATTTGATTCTTTTCTTTGTCTGTCTTCACCTGACTTTGTACCGGACTCTTGATTGTCTTGATTTTCCCTCCGCGGGGGCTCTGTACCTACAGTAATACCAATGTGAAAACCTGTATTCTCCTCATGATTTGACTCAGTGGAAGTGTGATGTTTACATGTACAGATTTTTGCGATTCTTTCTGTTATTTTAATTTTTTTTTGTTTCCTCTCATCTCTCTATCTCCCCCCCCCCCCCCCCCCCCCCCCCCCCTTCATCCCCGTTTTCAGTTCAACTGACTCCTTCCTTACACACTGAAGGGAAATGGGACTGCGTCTAAACACAATTATAACCATTTCACACATAAGCCTATATCGCTCGAGGGGACACGTTGACGTTTTTCATATCAGTCGATCGACTTTTCTTCACCGGACTCCTGCTTAGATTTTTAGAAATGCCTTGTTAGCAGTCAGTTGGCATCTGTGCTAAAGGTGCGTCTATGCCTATGTTTTTCGTTGAGGAACATCAGTTCACTGTGTGCCAACGGTGCAGGATTTCATTTCGGTGCTCTGGTGAAGAAAACGTCCCGCGGCTGAAATTGAAAAAGCGCTGCGTTCCCCCTCCGTTTGTTTGTTTTTTTGAGAAGGGGGGGGAGTCGAGCTGTGTTGTTTGTTTGGCTCAGCGGGGGCCGACCTCTCGGCTAACTCCACAGCACACCAAAATCACAGTGGGGCCACGGTGACCCTCCACTGGTGTGTCCTCAGTGAATGATAAGCCATGACAGACCCTGCTGTGTGCCGGGTCTCTTAGTCTATTAGTATATTTAACTGCAGAAGACAAAACTCAACCTCAGGAAAAAAAAAAGGACATCACTTTTGTAAAAACACGTCTACTGAAGGCCCATTTCCCTCTCTTTGATACCATATAAATTATATCAAAAATTCTTTTTATATTTATTGTGTTTATAATTATATATAACAGTGGATACCTTTTTTTGTTCTTTTTTTTCGGTACCTGTGGCTAAATATTTTGATTCTTTAGAAAAGTGTTGATAATATATGTGAAGCAACTTAAAAATAGAAAAGAAAAGAAATGTCGGGTTCTTTTTTTCTGTTTGTTGGTTTGTTTTAGCCCAACAATGAGAACTTATCATTCTGGTCCATGACAAAGAAACCAATGATCGATTAAAACCGGAGCTTTCTTTTGTGTGATGTCACTGCTAAGGCTGAAAAAAAAAATTGTGACCATTTTAGTTTAGTTTTCTTTGTTTTCTCCTGAGCTGTACGTCACAAAGCTAAATATACTAATAAAACGGTGTGCTATCTATCAAACAGAGCAACGTTTCTTCTTTATATCGCACACTCAAAGATCACTCCCATTGATGAGGGAAAAGTACACGTACACAAGTACAGGTTTAAATATATTATAAAACATATAGGCTTAAAGGTACACTGTGGAGGGGGGATGACCTGCAGGAAAATCATCACAGGTCGGACTCGAACCCTGGACCTTCTGCATCGAGGAATACACCTCTATATATGTGCACCTGCTCTACCAACTGAGCTAACCTGGTCACGCTGTGTAGTGTTTTAAAGTGCTCATATTCTGCTCATTTTCAGGTTCATAATTGTATTTAGAGGTTGTACCAGAATAGGTTTACGTGGTTTAATTATCAAAAAACACCATATTTTAGTTGTACTGCTCATTGCTGCAGCTCCTCTTTTCACCCTGTGTTCAGGTCTCTGTTTTAGCTCCAGAGTGAGACCTCTCACTGCTGGAACGTCTTTGTTGGCAGTCGCACATGCTCAGTAGCTAGGTAAGACCACATGCTCAGTAGCTAGGTAAGACCACATGCTCAGTAGCTAGGTAAGACCACATGCTCAGTAGCTAGGTAAGACCACATGCTCAGTAGCTAGGTAAGACCACATGCTCAGTAGCTAGGTAAGATCACATGCTCAGTAGCTAGGTAAGACCACATGCTCAGTAGCTAGTTAAGATCACATGCTCAGTAGCTAGGTAAGACCACATGCTCAGTAGCTAGGTAAGATCACATGCTCAGTAGCTAGGTAAGGATTACATGCTCAGTAGCTAGGTAAGACCACATGCTCAGTAGCTAGGTAAGATCACATGCTCAGTAGCTAGGTAAGACCACATGCTCAGTAGCTAGGTAAGACCACATGCTCAGTAGCTAGGTAAGATCACATGCTCAGTAGCTAGGTAAGACCACATGCTCAGTAGCTAGGTAAGACCACATGCTCAGTAGCTAGGTAAGATCACATGCTCAGTAGCTAGGTAAGGATTACATGAGCTAGCTAGCTGTTTCTCCAACTTCAGTAGTACAAGGCAGGATTAGCCAGGAGACTTCTTCTAAACGAGGGCACACTTCCAACTTTGTGGTGAATACCTGCAGAACAGGGACATGGAAGTAGTTCTTTTGGAGATTATGGTGAACTAGTGTGTGTTGTAGCAGTGTTTTGCCATTGAGAACGAGCTAGCATGCTACGGTTAGCCACCTCATCTCAGCTAGTGACGTAGAAAGCCGTGCAGATGTTGACCAGCTCACCCGGAGACTGAAGGCAGGACACATTCAGAAACCGGATCTCACTCAGAACAGCATGGATGGTTTGTATGTGTGTGGAAGCACCAGAGACACAAAATAACCCCCCAAATCCCAGAAAAGGGATTTTTTTTCATTATATTAATGAAAAAAGTAAATATTAAGTATTTTATTAGCTAAAAAGCTATGTCTTCATTCATAAATATGTAAGCGAAGAATTTCTTATCTGTATTTACGTTGGACGGACACGTCCAAGGAGGCTTCCGTGTGGTTCTGTAATCGCTGAGAGGGACATAGAGCACTAGCCTACCTGTCTAACTAATCCACAACAGGCGTGTTGGTTCAGAGTCAGCGTCACAGGACTGAAACCAGCTGAACCGGAGAAGGAGATCAGTGAGAGGAGCTGGTCACTGCCCTTTAGTTCAGAATGGAGGACCAGACTTAGGCCGAGCCACAGGAGAAGGAATCCCCAAATTGGAAGACGTGTTGTCATAGCTTCTTGGCACAGAACGGCTACCGTAGTGGCAACACGCATTTTGAAAAAGCGAGGCGCTAGAGAGCACTATTCGTCTGAATGCAAAATACAATTTCACCGCTAGACGGGAGAAAGTCCTACTTTTAAAATATGAAATACAATGTTATGTTAAAGATTAAACCAAAGGTTTTGGAACTTTGTAGGCTTGTGTCATCGGAGAGCCATACAAGAAGAATACATCTGTAAAAGACTATGAAAAATAAATGTTCTTTATTTATTTCTGTATATATATTTATGATCAGTGATTTTCAACATGTGGGGCTTGTGCGTGCTATGCAGTCAGAGGATTGTCATAACAAAAAGAATAAGACAATAAATGTGGGAATATAAAGAGGAATAGATACAAGAATAAGTTTAAAAAAAAAAGCAAATAGGGAAAATAATTAAGTATAATTTACTACTTTTACATTTAGTTGTAATACTTTTGTACTTTTACTTAAGAGGGATTTTGAATTGGACCTGAACTTTTAACTTGAGCATTTTAACATTGCTGTACTAGTACTTTTACTTAAGTAAACTGTCTTTCCTCCTTCTTTTCATTTTCTTTATTTTATTGCAGGATTGTAAATCCTGGTTCTTTGAGCTTTTAACTTTGAGATCTGAACCAGAACATCAGTCGGAAATATGGAGACTGTTCATCACTTCTCTGATGTAACTGTTGCCTATAAAGTCAACGTGCACGCTGACAAACTGAGCCTTTCACCCAGTTAAAGACGCCGTTCCAATTGAAAGATTAGGATTAGAGCTCAAGCTAAAAAGCTTTCATGTTGGATTTGAATCAGTTTTAGGATTTAAACTTTCCTGCTGCTGTAAGATGGTAAAGGCCAACTGTCTAGTACGGTACTATTTTCATAGCAGGCTTACTATTACTGAAGGACGGGAGAGGCCCAAATCTAAATCTTCCTTTGTGTTGGCGTTCTAATCTCCGGTGGATTTGTGATTTGTGAGGGTTAACTGCTCCTCAGATCTCTGCAGGGTAAATCCAGACAGCTAGCTAGACTATCTGTCCAATCTGAGTTTTCTCTCGCACGACTAAAACTACTTTTGAATGTACACATGTTCCACCAAAACAAGTTCCTTCCTGAGACTATTTAGCAGAGGCACCGTGGCTCCGTCCGGAGCTTAGCCCCACCCACGATGATTGTGATTGGTTTAAAGAAATACCAATAAACCATCCAGGAATGCTGTCTGGACTAGCCAGACCCTCCTCCACAGCGGAGGAAGGTCTGGCAGTGCGAGACTAAGGGAAGGATAAACTCAAGGGCAACTAGACTTGATTAAAGGTGCTCTGAAGGGGGTCAGCCCTATGTTCCCACAGCCCAGTGGTCCCACATTTCTAAGATTTCTGAAAAGTGGAAAGTCTCTCGGATATGAGACCAAACGTCTTTGCTGCACCAGTTGCTCTTGGGTTTACATTTAATGGCATAGATATTATCTAGTCATTTATTTATTAACTTATTTATTTTATTTTTGATTTAGGCAGCTTCTGTCCTCCATATTCTTGTAAGGATAAGGCTGGGTTTCTTCTGAAAAGCCTAAACTCAGGGAGGCCTCTAGCCCACCCAGAAAGAGCGTGTGCCCCATGTGGGCTGAGTCCTTTGCAGCGGCTACGGTTTGAATCCGACCTGCGTCCCTTTGCTGCGTGTCACCCCCCCATTTCTCTCCCACCTTTCCTGTCTATCTACTGCCAACAAATAATCTTAAAAAAAAGAAGAGAAAAGACCAAAATCAACAATGTGTTAGTCCATCTCCCAATCTTTTTGACTTCCGTACTCAGAAATATATAGTTTGACTTTAAAAAAAAATAAATAAAAAATACTAAACAGCTGCTCACTGTAGTTTTAGTCAAACAAACAGGAGGAAACGGTGCATTTGTTGGGGACTTTTTTTAGCCGCAGATTAATCCACATTTGGTGCTCTAGTGAGTATTAGGCTACTGGCAGCAGGACGGTGTGTGATTGAGTCAAAATAACACAGTGTGTGTGTGTGTGTGTGTGTGTGTGTGTGTGTGTGTGTGTGTGTGTGTGTGTGTGTGTGTGTGTGTGTGTGTGTGTGTGTGTGTGTGTGTGTGTGTTCATGGTGATGCAGGAGCATGTCAGCCATGCAACAGTATGGCTCACTGATGTGTTTCTAACAACAACGGAGCTCATGGAACATTGGAAGAAGATCTATCACACAGTGCTTGTTACATTTGCTGTTGGTTTTTGCTCTTTTCATGAGCTCCTCTTGAGCAGCACAACTAAAAGAGATCTACGTGCACCCTCTACATCTCTTCTCATAACATCATTTAGGAGTATCCAACCGAGCACAAAGAGGTTCTAATAATAAGAGGCAGCTGTATGCTAGAGTATTGATGCAGAAGTGATGCAGGATTAAAGGCATAAAGGGAGGGAGGCTACAGACTGCAGTCATTATACTCCACAGTCTATCAATAAAAAGCCAGAAGAGAGATGAGATTCAAATATTGGGACTGAGTAAAGAAAGACTCTTCAGCACCTTCAGACTCTGGTATTACACTCATGTAGGTGTACTGCTCCCAGGGCCGAGCTGTTGTCTTTAAAGTGCTTGTTTTGTCCAACCAACATTCTATAACCCAAATAATTCACCTCTATATAATTCATTTTGCTGGTTGCCAATTCATTACTGAATCAGTCATGTTATCTCTACTACAGACACACCTTTCATTCATAAACATTCTTCATGAAGCCAACATTATTTTTCTCCCATGATGAGATCAAGTTCAGGATCCAAACTTTTAAAGTGAATACAACTGTACTCTACATGTACAAAGTATTATGTATTTGATAAAGTACTAATAGGACTAAAAGGGAAGCGTTTTCATGACGTAGGCTAATAGAGATAAATAATAAAACCCGTTTTATTCAGTACCTGACATTCACGAGGTTGGTGGAAACTGTTTAGCAAACACAGACTCCATCGTTTACTCAACCACAGTAACCTTCAGGGAAAACTGTCCCGGAGCCAAAAAGGCATGCGGACGCACGCACGCATGCGTGCACGCACTCTCTCTCTCACACACACACACACACACACCCCTCCCCTTACGTAGCAGTACGCAGGTGTGTGAGCAGCAGGAGGTGTGCGGAGCGCCAAACTGAAAGTTTTTACGCACCGTGCCTCTTTCTCTTTTCCTCTCGGGGATTGAACACCTGCGCACCGACTGCTGCGGCCGTTTTCCCGTTTGCACCCGATTACAATGGATTAGCGTTTCCTCTGGAGTCATGCTCACGGTCTTGGCTGGTCTTGGCTCCCGCCGCCGAGTCCTCGCAGGGAACCGATCCGACTTGGATGCCCTCCATTCCCGTTTCCTTTCCGCATTCCCGCAGCCGCCGTGCGCAATGCAGGCGTGGAGCTCAGATCCGTGATCTCAACAGAAAAAAAACCGGTTCCTCCGGCTAATCTACCCAACTATTGCTGGCGGTGCATTATGTTTCCAGCCAGAGGAAGAGAGGAAGCCCGGAGGACTGAACGGCTGTAGGCTGTAAAAGGCCGTTTTATTGATCGGTGTCACGATAAAACCTGGAATAACCCCGCCGCCGCGCTCCTTCATGTCCCGGGATGGAGGGCTGCTGTCGCACCTGTATGCCGTGTTTGAGCCGGCTCTGGAACTGCCTATGGCCGGACTTCCGCGCCCCAGACGTTCCCAACAACAACCATGTCATCGCCAACCCGGCCGCGGAGACGGCGGAGATCCGCACCGTGTCCGGGGACATCCGCGTCCCGTCGCCCAAGAAGCGGCCGGTGCAGCTTTACGCGGCGCTCTTCGACTTCGAGGCCCGCAGCGACGACGAGCTGACGGTGAAGGAGGGGGACAAGCTGTCGGTGATCGAGAAGCGGGGGGAGTACGTGCTGGCCAAGAAGCTGACGGGGTCTCTGGAGTCCGGACTGATCCCGGCCAACTACGTGGCTCTGCTGCAGGACGAGTTCGCCAAACACAAGTGAGTGCTGGAAATCCATCCTCAGTCTTCTCTTTGTCTTTATTCGCCAAATGCCACCTGATTCTACGGTGCTGACGGGACAAGAGCTGTGTTTAATTTGCTGTGATGATGTCCTCGGGTCAAATCTGACCCGTTTTCCAAGTTTCAGAATAACAAATATGGCTTTCCTTTAACCAAGTAGTATGATGGATGGTTCAGGCTGGGATTATCCATCAACATACGTTTCTCTGATCTTAACTAGTCCAAATAATTCATCATTTCTGGGGGGTTTAACTCCAAAATTAGCTGTAATTTAAAATGAATGACATGTATAGACCATGAAGTCCAGAAATAAATGTACAACTAGTAGTGATACGGTGGAATGAAGGTGGCTTAGAAGATGTAACACAAAATTGTAATGCCAATGATAATTTATACTTTATGCTTTATGAACAGGCAAAACAGACCTGGGAGGACAGATGGGACAGGTCTGAAGACAGACAGAGAGAGACATATAGAGGGACAGGTCTGAAGACACAGAGACAGAGAGACATGTAAAGGGACAGGTCTGAAGACAGAGAGACATGTAAAGGGACAGGTCTGAAGACAGAAACAGAGCCATGTAGAGGGACAGGTCTGAAGACAGAGCCATGTAGAGGGGGACAGGTCTGAAGACAGAGCCATGTAGAGGGACAGGTCTGAAGACAGAGCCATGTAGAGGGACAGGTCTGAAGACAGAGCCATGTAGAGGGACAGGTCTGAAGACAGAAACAGAGCCATGTAGAGGGACAGGTCTGAAGACAGAGACATGTAGAGGGACAGGTCTGAAGACAGAAACAGAGCCATGTAGAGGGACAGGTCTGAAGACAGAGCCATGTAGAGGGACAGGTCTGAAGACAGAAACAGAGCCATGTAGAGGGACAGGTCTGAAGACAGAGCCATGTAGAGGGGGACAGGTCTGAAGACAGAGCCATGTAGAGGGACAGGTCTGAAGACAGAGCCATGTAGAGGGACAGGTCTGAAGACAGAGCCATGTAGAGGGACAGGTCTGAAGACAGAAACAGAGCCATGTAGAGGGACAGGTCTGAAGACAGAGCCATGTAGAGGGGGACAGGTCTGAAGACGGAGCCATGTAGAGGGACAGGTCTGAAGACAGAGCCATGTAGAGGGGGGCAGGTCTGAAGACAGAGCCATGTAGAGGGACAGGTCTGGAGACAGAGCCATGTAGAGGGGGACAGGTCTGAAGACAGAGCCATGTAGAGGGACAGGTCTGAAGACAGAGCCATGTAGAGGGGGACAGGTCTGAAGACAGAGCCATGTAGAGGGACAGGTCTGAAGACAGAGCCATGTAGAGGGACAGGTCTGAAGACAGAGCCATGTAGAGGGACAGGTCTGAAGACAGAAACAGAGCCATGTAGAGGGACAGGTCTGAAGACAGAAACAGAGCCATGTAGAGGGACAGGTCTGAAGACAGAGCCATGTAGAGGGACAGGTCTGAAGACAGAGCCATGTAGAGGGACAGGTCTGAAGACAGAGCCATGTAGAGGGACAGGTCTGAAGACAGAGCCATGTAGAGGGACAGGTCTGAAGACAGAGCCATGTAGAGGGACAGGTCTGAAGACAGAGCCATGTAGAGGGGGACAGAAGGTTAAACTGTTCTCAGTAAAGTAACATGATCTTAAATCCTGTTTCCGTTGTCAAAGCTGTGACATCCTGTAAATAAAGCTGACAACTGACCGAGGTTTGACCTGCTGTGAAAGACATCAGTGTTGATATCAAAATATCGTTATGAACTGGTTCAGTCACCACTGAAAATACTAAATATATCACCGTGTCTACTCTTGTAGAGAAATGACGTCATTTTGCCTTCCTGACAGATTTCTACAGTTATGTCAAATCATATCTAGAGCTGAAACGATTAGTCGATTAGTTGGTTAGTCAGTCAACCGTAAATGGTTTTGATAGTTGATTTTTATTGATTTACTTTTTACTGTATTTTGCTGTTTACTGTTTTTATGTCATTTGAAATTGTAATATTTTTGATGTAAAAATGATCGCTTAAAAAATTAAGCTGCAACTATTTTGATAAATGATGAATAATTTAAGTACTGTGTGAAAGCAAACATGGCAAAACCCCACTAGTTCCACCATCTCATGTATGAATATTTTATTTGGTTTTCTTAGTTTTTAATGAAATTATATTAAATATCTTTTGGACCATTGGTTGGACAACCCAATCAACCTGATCTTAAAATAGTTGTGGCTGCTGCTAACGAGTAGGCTATTTCATTCAGTTAATCGGTTCATTGTTTTCTTGATTGATGGTTTGATTCATTATAAGTCTGAAAATGGTCCCAAAAAAAAAAAATCCCAAAGCCCAAGTTCACATTGAAACAGCTTGTTTTGTCTAACAGAGTCTGAAATCCAAAGATATTCAATTCACTGTCACAGATGACTTAAAAATTAACAGAAGTATTCACAACTAGGTCATTTAGCTATTTTTGGAAATAAAATGATGAATCAATTATCTTAACATCGATCTAAAATACTTAACATGGAGCCTACCGGCATCCTCCTGGCATCCGTAGCAAAGTTGAACAACCTAACACCACCTCTGCTGCTGCTGTTGAACCAGACGGGAGCTAAAAGTAGCTGCAGATCCTCTATTATTCATTCAGCCTGCAGGGAATCATCATGTTTCAGAGCCCGCCCTCTAAGCTTGACTTGTCTGTCTGTGTTCATGCCTCTGATCCAACACTGACCCCACATGTCCCACTGTCAGACCATGACAGAAACTATGTTAAGCCCCAAAAAAATAAAGACAAAGTTGTGTTAAGTTTTTATTAGTCTATAGCCTCGATGTACCACTTGCGGGATTGCTCCGTTGCCGCTGGAAAATCCGCCGGATTTCACTCATTTGGGCCAGATGTCCGTCCCCTTCCTCTGTCTCTGTGTTGGCGTTCTAACCTCTGGTGGATTTCTGAGGACTATGGTTAACTGCTCCTCAGATCTCTGCAGGGTAAATCCAGACAGCTAGCTAGACTCTCTGTCCAATCTGAGTTTTCTGTTGCACGACTAAAACTACTTTTGAACGTCCACATGTTCCACCAAAACAAGTTCCTTCCTGAGACTATTTAGCAGAGGCACCGCAGCTTTTCTCCGAAGCTTAGCACCGCCCAAGATGATTGTGATTGGTTTAGAAATGCCAATAAACCAGAGCATGTTTTCCTCCCATCCCCGAATGCTATGTGGACTAGCCAGACCCTCCTCCCGCGTGCTTTGGAGGAGGGTCTGGCAAAGCGAGACTATGTTTTTATAGACACCAAAGAGATTGCAAGCACCAGTGTTTCTTATAATCATCCAGTTGTGCTTTCTGCTGTTTATTATCTCCTGTAGCATCATTGTCAAATTCTTGTAAAGATATATGCTTCAGTTTCCAGGCACACATACTGTATATGAGCTACTTCTCCATTGTCAGTGTGTTAGCTACAGTAGATGGGGGTCGGTACACCCTCAGTTTGGAGAAAGAGGCAGGAGTACTGACAATCAATATCACTTTAAGTGTGTACTATATTTAGAATATTTTCACAGCTTTACCTTGGTGTCAGACAGGGAACGGGGAACTGAAGCTGTTATCTCTGCTCTCTTCAAAGCCACCACACTCCTTTGACAAAAAAACATTTTAAGTCTGACAGCAAGGTAAAGCTGAAAATATAGTAAATTTAACGTCCACTTAAAGTGATACAGATGTTTTTAGGTGTCTAAAATGTGTTTAGCTGCTGCCCCCGTCCACAGCAGGACATAGCTTAGCTTCTGTGTCAGTACTCCTGCCTGCTTCTCCAAACTGGGGGGGTGCTGACCCCCATCTACTGTAGCTACCATACTGACTATGGAGAAGTAGCTCATACAACCACACTGAACAAACATCTCAACTATCCCTTTAATAAGGTTGATTAAATATTCGTAGTATAACAGAATACAGATCAACAGAATCAACCCCTCTGTAAACTAGAACATTACACGCTGCATAAAGGAGGATTTACTGCAGGACTGTTGTATCAGACTGCATTAGTTTTAAGTGGAACTAATAATAGGTGTACATACTTTACTGTTACATTCAGGGGTGCAACGGATTAGGGATGTCACGATACCAAAAATCTAGTATTCGGTACCGATATCAACAAAAGTACACAATACTAAAGTCGATACTACAGTGTGTGTGTGTGTGTGTGTGTGTGTGTGTGTGTGTGTGTGTGTGTGTGTGTGTGTGTGTGTGTGTGTGTGTGTGTGTGTGTGTGTGTGTGTGTGTGTGTGTGTGTGTGTGTGTGTGTGTGTGTGTGTGCTGGACACCGCCTGGCTGATTGCTTGCTTGTTTGCCTGGCACCGCTGATTCACGTGACGGTACAACATCAAATCAAAGTGCGTCTGCTCGGCGCTGTGACACAGACAGCCAGGTCGCCTCTTTGATGAAATGGAGAGAAGCTGAAACTAAAGTATCCATCTCATTACACTGGTATTGATCAATATCAATACCAACGTTGGTATCGATATTATCCATATTTATATCGATCTGCCCACCACTACTCTACAGTGAAATACAGTCACACTTTTACACCGTTTAGCTGTCAGGATTTTAACCGTGTTGAATCCAGTTGATACTGTAGCTAATGGTAGGCTAACGTTACCTTCTGCCAAGTGTAACGTTAGTGTTAACTAGCGTGACGTGCAGCGATGCTTCTGTTGCCTCTAACGTCTGTTTCGGAACATCAGAGGGCAGCGCAGGCATTTAAGTGGCACCGAAATGAGGCACCGAAATCTGCGTTGCTGTTCCGTCCGGTAGATACCGGGCACCTGTGCCGTATTAGCACCGGATTTTAACATGCGGCGTTAACGTGAACAGAAAATTGCATTGCCTCTGTCTTTTCATGGCATCCGTCTGTAGAGATAAGTAACAGCAACAGTAAACATTTATTTCACACTATTATTAAGGTTAATAATAGTGGATCATTTGCAAATGATCCGCGGATTACATGCATTCTGAACCGTGAGCGTTCAGATCAACTATGGTCCATTACACCACTAGTTCCATTTGTCAGATAACTTCTTATTTTCCAATACCTATGGTCTTTTTAAGGGAAAGTGAAGGTAAAATAAACACCTTGGGTTTTGTCTGATATGTACAGGAAGGAGCAGACCATGTGAATTACACCCAGGGTCATTTTTCTTAAGAGTAAAGAAGTGGGGGAAAAAACAACATTTATCCTAAAGGCACAATGAGAAAGACTTTCCTAGATAACAATGTATAGACTCCAAAAATAATCTCTATCAATTATGACCCTATTACAAGTGTGTGGCGGTGTCTATCTGCAGAGAACCTGCCTTCTGCCTGTACTTTTTTATCTTGTTGAGGACGTTTCTGGGCGTCAACCTCTATAAAAGCGTGTCTTTGATACTGTATGTCAGATAACGGTGAAAAGCTCTCAAGATGAAATAATGAGTGTCTTTTAATGTACTTTTTACAGTTTTATTAATGTTCTTGACTGTAGCAGTACTTTGCTTTATTGTTTATTCGGTAACATTTTACTTGAAGGTATTGACATAATCGTGACATGACACTATGACATGACATAGTCATAGTGTCATGAACATTATAAACAAGTCATAAACGTTTATGACTTCTTTCATTAAGTGTCATTCTGTTTTTGTTGACACAAGTTGACATTGTTTGGGTTGTCTTGATTATGACAACTTGACATTAATCAAAGTGACATTACCAGAAGTTATCTTGGTCATGACAAGTTGACATTACATTAGTTTGGGATGTCTTTGTAATGACAACTTGACATTAACCAGAATTACATTACCAGAAGATGTCTTGGTCATGACAACTTGGCATTACATTTCTTTGGAGTGTCCTTATTAAGACAACTTGACATTAAACAGGATGACATTATGTCAAGTTGTCATGACAAAGACATTCTCTGGTAATGTCATCCTGGTTAATGTCAAGTTTTCATAATCAAGACAACCCAAACAATGTCAACTTGTCATAACAATAACCGAATGACACTTAATGACAGAAGTCATAAACTTTTATGACTTGTTTATAACATTTATGACACGGTCATGACAGTGTCATGTCACGATTATGTCCATACCTTCAAGTAAAGTGCTACCATTTAGGTATTCTCTCTTAATATGTTCACTGTTTACTTTATTTATTACCAATATACACCAAGGCATATTCCTTGCAATTGCAAACTTGCTTGGCAAACCAACAGTCCAGAATCATAACATTTAAAGTGATATAAAACAGCAAAAAAGTAGCAAATGTTTGGCATTTTTGCTTGTTGATTGACGATTAAAAAACTAATTGTTTCAGCTCTTGTATTTTTACTACTACTTGTATCTGTTTAATATTCCCATAGAAACCTCCAGTGCTGGTACTTGTTTAGTTTATCATGGCTTTATCTTCACAAGCTTTTCATTTAAATCACTAGAGTACAATATTTCTGGAGTCTGTTATTGTGAGTTCTGTGCTGTGTCTGGCTGTTACTGTCAGTGAAACCTGAGGTCATACGTGCAGAGCAGACACGCCCTCCCTGATAACTTCAAGTAAACAGGCCAGTTTCTGTATCTGAGCAACAGGCAGCACTCAAACAAACTCTTAAAGCTTCTGAATAAATCCCTCCAAAGGGTTCCCTGTATATTTAAATATTGGACGTATTGATGTGTAGCAGTGGTGGAGGAAGTACTCAGATCCTTTACATAAGTAAAAGTACTAATACCACACTGTGAAAAATTCTCCAGTTCGAGTTAAAGTACTGCATTTAAAAAAGTCACTTGAGTAAAAGTATCATCAGGAAAATGTACTTGAAGTATCAATACAGTAAAATGTCCCCTACTTGATACCATACCATACTTGAAATTGAATATTTTTAGGCTGTAGTATTTCTACTTTTACTTAAAGGTGCTGTAGGTAGGATTGTGAAGCTCCAGGATCCAGGACAAAGAATTTGAACATCAACAACTTCTCAGTCCCTCCCCCCTTTCTCCTAAGCCCCTCCCCCCACAAGGGAACAGGGTGCGGTGGATTTTTGCAAATCTCATTACAGGTTGTAGGTGGAAACACAGGAGCTGGATTTATTTTAATGACCTGCTTCATGTAGTTCTACTGGAACATAGGGTCAGTTTCAGCAAATATGACATAAAGTTAGTTTTATAAGGCTTACCTACTGCATCTTTAAGTAAAAATCTGTCTACTTCTTCTACTGCTGTATACTGTATATGTACTATTATATAGTAGAGCCTTTTGTTGTTAATGCATCAATGTTTAAGTTGCATTTGATCATTTTAGTTGGCTTAGGGTGAAGCAAACTTTTAACTCTGTTATACATTGATTATTTTCTTGATAAATTAATTTATTGTTTTATTTGCAAAACGTATGGAAATAATGAGAAGAGCCATCATCATGAGTGACACCTAAAAATGTCTTTACGGTAGTTTACCGTCATTTAAGACAAAGAAAAGCAGCAAATCTTCACATTTCAGAAGCTGAAATCATAAAATGATTCAGCCATTTTTGCACAATACCCCATTTGGCTCAAATTGTATGCTGATGATAGTTTAATATTTAACAAAGCATCATGTCCTCATTGTTCTTTGTATGTTTTGTACATGCAATCTTAATCTGTAAAGTAACTAAAGCTGTCAGATAAATGTAGTGGAGTAGAAGTATAAAGTAGCATGCATTGGAAATACTTAAAGATACCTCGCATGTGTGTGTTTTTATGTGTATTCTGGTGTACTGTATGTCTGACATCATGCACACAGTGGGCTCCAGGTTGTGGCTGAACATGCTGCTGCTGTTCTAACTGACCGGACCAGTTAGTTAAACTGTGTGTTTCTGTAAACACAGTCTCCTTCTCTTTTGTTCACACTGCTTTCATTCATCAGGCTTTTTCTTTGTGTTAAATGTCTGATCATCCATTCATCCCACGATCTTTCCTCATCCCTCTTGTCCCTTGTGTCTCCTCTGTCCTCTGTGCAGGTGGTACTATGGGAATATAAACCGTGTGAAAGCTGAGAAGCTGCTGCTGGCTTCCCAAAACAAAGATGGCTCCTTCCTAGTTCGCATCAGTGAGAGTCACAGTGACGAGTACACAATCTCTGGTAAGTGGTACCACCAGCCATCCACAGTTTCCTTCAGCTTACCCTGTCTTGTAATTTATGACTTATAGAACTTCCTTCTTCAAACCATGCTTCACACTCCAAATTATGTAAAGGGTCATTTTGGTATTTTTGGTAACAAAAACAACACTTTTAGTGGACGGAAACTGATGGTGAGCATTTCAGCGTTCAGACTCAATACTGGGCCATTTTCAAAGATTTTTCTTCACATAAGTCACTTGGATACCAATGCATTGGGAAAATAGTCCAGGTTGAAAAATGCCGAAATCACCCTTTAAGTTGCAGTGCTTTGAGCTCTCAGCCATCGTACCATGTTTCAGTGGGAATCCACACGCTTCATTTCTTTTTCACCTCCTCTCTGTTTCTTCTCATCCATCCATCACCACCTCCGGCCTCCACTTCCCTTCTGTCTTTCAAGTTCTCCAGCCACTGTCAACCTTAATCTCCCTGCATTCGATTTTCTCCCTCTCTGCTCCCACTATAGAGGGCAGCAGGTCACACAGCGGGCCCTCAGGCAGCCTTGTCAAAGCTCGCCAGTGGCAGAAATGGCTGATTGCAGTTTTAAACTTGTACAACTTATTTTTTTTTTACCAGTTTTGTGATTGGACGATGTAACGGCAAATTAAAGGGTCATTTCTGGACCCTAAACCCTCTTTTCCTATGTTTTTGTGTCTAAGTGACTGATGGGAACCACAATCTTTGAACTTGGTCCAGTATTAAGCGTGAGCGCTGCAGCCGCAGACCGGGCTGCAATCTAACCCTAAGAGGCAAATGTTCAGCGTCAGTTTGGTCCACTAAAAGTTCTGTTTTTGCTGCTGACAGACTCAGATTAATATTCTAAGTGTCTGACAACATTATGGAAAGGATCCCTTCAGAGATAGACATTTGAAACCTCTTTTAAGACCTTTATGTTTAACCAGAAACAGCTCTGAAGTCGCTAGTGTTAAACCCACCAGACTCCATTTTAAACATCAGTACTTTTAGCGTGTGAAGAGCCAACATATTTTCACATGTAAATCGGTAAACAATGTGTTTATTTCAACCAAAACTAGAGTTGGGATGGTTGGAAAAGTGGAAAAATGACCCAAAACGGCTTTTCATAGTTTTTTTTGTTTCTGTTGACTTTGAATAAAGTGTATTTTAGGATGCTAAAATCACTGTTTATTTACATGGAGTCTGGTGGGTTTAGTGAACGCAATTTTGTGGATGTTTTTATGTTTAAAAAAAGGATCTTACTCTTTAACAGAAAGGTCGACCTCCTTAGAAATCCTTTCCATAATGTTGTCAGACACTTAGAATAATAATCTGAGCCTGTCAGCGGAAAAACAAGCACTGTAGTGAAGGTAAATACAAGCTGGACATATGCCCTGTTAGCTTACATTGTAGCTTGTTTGTGCTGACTGCAGCGATCTCTCTTAATACTGGACCAGTGTCAAAGATTGTTGTTCCCATCAGTCACTTAGACACAAAAACATAATAGGGTCCAGGTAAAAAAAAAAAAAAAAAAAAGAGTAGCTACCCTTTCATAACATCTGGTCCAAACTATCCCTTTAATACATAAACATGAAATTGATTTTGTCATCCAACTCTCAAAAAGAAATTACCAAAGTGTTGTACTCTTCCTTTAGTAAAGGCACTTCTTGCATTACATATTTGGAAAAAAACAGCCCTGGACACAGCAGCTGAGTAAGCTGTCAGATGACATTTGTAACAACGATTTTGTTTTGTTTTCAGAAATTAAATTTAAGCTTCTTTTTTTTCTTTTTTAAGTTTTGTAGACAGGAGAGTTTAGTGTCTTAAGTTGTAGTGACCTACATTTGGAAGCCCGTTGCCGTCATCAAACTGCCATCATGAACGAGCCCACGGCCAATCCTGAGAGTTGGGACTTTAAAGCCATTGTTATTTCTCTCTCCTCAGCATCACCTCCAGCTCCTTTCTCTCTCTGCTCTGAATTTGTCCCCTGTTTTTCGCCCTCTGACTACACCATCTTCTGCGTCTGCATCTTTCCCTCTCCATACCTCCGTCCACTTCCTTCCTCTATCGCGTCCTCCCTTTCTACCCCCCCCCCTTTAGGTCCCAGGGGGAAAAAGCTGCAGTTAGATGCTCAATTTTCCCTGTGCTAGTCCTCCTGAAATATACATCATCAGTACTCTGTGTGCATACAGAACGTGCCTGAGAGTGAAGGCAGAACAGACCACACCTTCAATTACTCTGTCTTATGGCACAATAAGACACTTTCCTCACCACCATCTTCTTGTTCTCTGAGCCTATGATAATATAGTTTATGTTTTCCTGTGAGGACCAAACTCATGGTATTCTGTCTGCATGTTGCAGTCAGTGTCTGATATGTAACTTTTGCATTTAGCCACAGTTCTTCAGATAGTTTAAGCCAGTATGTGTAGAATTTGTACATGATTACAGCATATGTCAAATGATTTTGATGGCTTTTGTTTGTAGACGATATCGTAGACTAATCCCAGTGAATTGGTGCAGAGAGAGAGATGAGAGGTTTGTTTTAGAAATGGGAAAAACGTGTAGTAAAGAGGTGACATACTGTAAATAGGTATATATTCCTACAGTATTATAAAAGAGCAACAGGGTTACGTAGCTACCGTGTTAGAGGCTTCTACAAGAGCTTGCTAGCTAACACTACTTAGCCCATATATGTTACTGAAAAGTCGAACACTTAAAAAAAAAATTAGGAAAACAAAATATCCACTCTCTCTGACATAACCTCACTTTCCATTGTATAAACTGGATGCAGCATTTTTCTGTTGCATTTGTTTTCTGGGATTGTGTGCTTTTCTTTTTGCATCGTTTCTTGATTTGCAGAGCGTTTGCTAAATGCTGCGCATGTGTTGTCAAATTGATGAAGGTGTTTTTTTTATTTGCTTGTGTTTTGTCTATTTGCGAGTGTTTTCTGAAGTTTCAGGGCGTATGCCCCTGTCGGCCACCGTAGGTTCGGGGTGTGGATGGGTGCGGTACCTGTTTTGCTACGACTACTTAGAACGCCAAAGCTAGAAATGTTCATATTCTACACATAGTGGCTTTATAAAGAGTATAACATACAGCAAGGGGGGGGGGGGGAGTTGTAAAATCCCAGTGACAATCTGCAAGAAGCAGGTTGCTTACAAATCACTAAAATCGTAGTGACAACACCGTTTGGCGTTGTTATCAATGCCTTTAGCATCATGGCTAACACTATTGTTACTTAGTTTATAACAAATGGTTTGGGTTGTGCTTTCTAACATGATGTCATTGTGCTAACCCGAGCACCGTTAGCCTTTACAACAGAGCCACTTCACTATAGTTCTCTGCTGATTTGCGTTTGTCGCTGTGTGCTCGTGGTGGAAAATGAATGTAAACAAAGTGGCCTGCCAGAAATGCAATGGGCCATGACGTAGGTCCCCTTCAAGGCCAGGCTGATGTTAGAAGTCCCTCTAGTGGACAGAACATGTAACAACAACCACATGCTGATAGTGGCATTGACAATGCATAAGCCTGAGTAGTGAGGACATATTTATAACAGGCTGCATTTGAGTATTAAATATTAAATTATTATTTGAATATTTAAAAAAATAACAAATGAAATTCAAATTATATTATAGACGAAGATTGACAGCCCTAGTGTGGAGAAACTATGTTTGCAAGAACCTTAGCTTGCTAACACATGTGACCCCGATATATTGCTCTTTCTTTACAGCCCGAAATGAGGGGGCAGTGTACCACTTCAGGATCCAGCGCTCCACCATCGGGGCGTACTTCGTCTCAGATAAGATCTCCTTCTCTACGTTGGGAGAGCTGATCTCCTACTACCAGAAATACCCTCGCAGCCTGGGAGTGCTGCTGCAGGAGCCCTGCACCCAGCAGGTAGGACACAAAGAGACACACAAAACACAATGTTTAGTTCTGGGGACATTTTCCAGGGGCCTCTTTGCCACCCCAAAAGGTCCCTGTTCAGAGGCTAGTACTTTCTGAAAGTACAGGAACCTTTGGGGTAGGGTTTGCAGGGATCACTGTCGGTCATTGGTCAAAACACACAGCGCATATACCATACTATACTATATGTTGAAATAAGGCATTTAGTATGTCTTATTATAATATTACTTTTTATTACTTTTTTCGACATACTATACAATAACTTTTTATGATTTTATGATGTACTATACTATGACTTTTTATGACTTCTTTTCAACATACTAGACTGACTTTTTGTGACTTTATGACTTTTATCACATTCTTAATATACTTCCTTGAGACTATTTTATGACTTTTTTCAACATACTAGACTATGACTTTTTTATGACTTTATGACACTAATTTATGTTGAGTCAAGAAGACTTTCTTATGACACAAAGTCATAGATAAGTCATTATAATAATATGTCGGATAAAGTCATATTAGAGTATAATCATCATCATAGCAGGTCAAAAAAAGTCATAGTATAGTATGTTGAAAAAAGTTTTCAAAATTTTAAAATAAAATTACATTTTCAAAATGGGGAACCTGGTATTAATATTTTCTCTGCACCTCACCAGTATGTGTGAAATGGTGCTCAACTAAACTGAATCTGCACTTCAGACATGAGCTTTTTTGTCCTATTTCTCAATAAAACCAGCAGGCAGCAGCCAATAAGGACTCACAATGTTCCAGTGTCTCTTGTAATGTGAGCAGCTTTTGTCTCTGCAGTGGCAATCTGAAACAAAGTGCAACAAAGACCCTGAATTCATCTTTCTATTGTTGCTCTGCAGCAGGGATTTAATGAGCGCCGTCTTCTGCTTTATATGCATAGATTAATACCAAGAGGCAAACATATATTTCGAGTGTAATTAACCAGAGGATAAAATATTTGTTTCAGAATATAATCACGTGGCAGCACTGTAATTACACACACTATCTCTGCACTGCAGCGTACATCAGCCCCCGGCGCACTGTATTCTTTATTCATGGCTCATCAGTTTGAACCCGGCGGGAGTCAACCAAACTCAGGTCTCTCAGTATCTGGAAACTGAGAAACCACCTATTTAAAACAGCCACTCTTCACATTGTTGAGAGCCACGTTATACAGTACATACAGAATGATGTTTTAGGATAAAGGAATATTATGTACCGTTTACAGATATTAAAGACGAGCATTAAGTTGCAGCGCTTCTGATTTTAAACAGTGTTTAAAATCTGTATTTCTTCTGGATCAGAGGTCACCCAGTGATTCCTTCTCTTCTCTCTCCCCTTCCAGAGGAGGCAGGGAGTCTGAGGACACACACACACACACACACACACACACACACACACACACACACTACAGGTCAAAAGTTTGGGGTCACTTAGAAATGTCCATTCCATTCCAGACAGAATACCTGCTGAGATCAGTTGCATTGTGTTTTTAATCAGAGCAGCAGTTTTGAGATTACATCATGTGTTTACATCATGTCTAAAGGCTTCTCGACTGTTGGAGACAGAAGTGGCCGAAGAAAGGCTTGGAATCCATGCTTTCTGGTCTAAACGTCAGACCCCAATTAAAAGTGGTCCAGCTCCCATATACTCTGACCCTCTGGGGTGAGCCTGATATCATTGGAAAGGAAATACTCTCAAGTTTTTCAAACTTTCATTCATGCTTTTTTTTCAAAAAGCATGGATTTCAAGCCTTTCTTCATCTGAAAATCTGAAAACTGCTGCTCTGATTAAAAAAACAATGCAACTAATCTCAGCTGGTATTCTGTCTGGAATGGAATGGACATTTCTAAGTGACCCCAAACTTTTGACCAGTTGTGTGTGTGTGTGTGTGTATATGTATGTGTGTATATATATATATATATATATATATATATATATATATATATATATATCACTCTGGCTGCGTGGCGTGTCAGCTGCGTGGCGTTTTCTATGTCTTTACACACCAGAAAGGTGTCTGATGCAGCGTTGCTGCTGCTAGCCTTGTCTGGACACATAGATGTTTCCCATAAACATAAATATATTCTGATCTGATTACAGCAAAGACAACGCCGGCAGTATTGACGGCAACACAGGCTACAGAATTTTTGGTTCTGTATTGACAGGTGCAATATTTGAAAAAAAATAATTTAAATTGCATTTATATCTGCATTTATGTCAAAACCTAGAGACTTTCAAACATCAAAATGTCATTTATTAATATGTATTTGTGTCAAAATGACATATAAACATCTTGCGTGTCGCGTGAAAAATAGGCGTTGTCCTATTTCTAGCATGCACTCGTTTTCTGAGACGTGCGTGTCACGCAGCCAGTGTGCACCCTCTAACCTGTTACCGTGGGAGCCCAAATAAAAACGGACACTCCACGCAGCTGACACGCTCACACCACACAGCCAGTGAGCAGGAGGCCTTACTCAGAGGGACATTATCAGACTCTCTCTGCTGACTGGCTTTTCCTTCATGTTCCACGAGCTCAGACTGAACTTGAAAAAACAGCTTTTAACTTGAGTGCACCTGACTCCTCCAACAAATTACAGCACTTTCTTAAAATCAACTCAATTGTGCTTCTTGGACAATTTAGAAATCTGGTTTTAAACCTGCAAAGCTCTACTTGTAACTGCTTTACGTAATTGTATTTTCTTTTGCATCCCTATTATTTTCCTATTCTGAATGTTTTATTGCCTTTCTATATTTCTTATGATTGTACTTTCTGTGTTGTTCTGTATTTCTCTTTGTAACCTGACCCGATGACGTAGAGAATGAGGGTCGCCCCTCAGTGATCTCTCGAGGATGAATAAAGGTTGGAATGAATGAATGAACTGTGAAGTTGTCTGGACTCACCCTGTCGTCTCTGCAGCGGGAGCTGTTCGACATGGAGCCCTGGGAGAGACCTCGAGAGGAGTTCAGACTCCACAACAAACTGGGAGAGGGACACTTTGGAGAGGTGTGGGAGGCCATGTGGACCACAGAGAACAGGAAAGTGGCCATAAAGACGCTGAAACGAGGTATGAGCGCAGGGAGATGCTGTCTCTCTAGAGTCTAAGTTATGTGATTGAAGATCCTGTTAGAGACATCTCTGGGGATTAAAGGCAATGCTTTTTTGCGATCAAATTTTTATTTCCAAATGCTAATAAACAGGCAAAAGGTGCAAGATATTTGTGTAGATGATAATTTAGATAAAAGTATACAATGCATGCATGGGAAAGCAGAGTGTCACAGATATAAATGCGTATCAAAAGTGAAAAAGGGACAAGAAATAACAATGTGAGGACAGCTAGGACAGATTATTATTGGTTACAAGCACTCAAAACAACAAAAATTATTATCCTCAGCATGTATACAACCACAAGCGCTTATTCACAGGTGCACACACACACACACACACACACACACACACACACACACACACACACACACACACACAGAGGGAAACCAAGATTCTGAGAGTTTACTTAATGCGCAAAATTAAGAGAATATTTTTTTTTAAGAAGCTCACATTAGATCACTATAGCATATCTTTTAGAGAATTAGCTCTCAGTGGCCCTATTAATCCGAGCAGTTGACCGTTCCAGAGATGTCATCTAAAAAGGTGAGGACCCAGTGTCTGATAGCAAGCGATCAGGGAGGCTTCCATGGTACCGCGATCATCTTCTCAGCAGCTGTCAGGCCTGCCAGTGCTATGCGTCTTTTGAGCTTGTTGATATTGAGCATCGACAAATCATTTAACAACAGGACAGACATTGTCACGGGCATCGCCACTGCCAGTAAGTCAGACATGATCGATGCCACTTGAGTCCAGAATCCTACATTGTGTGAAGGAAAGTGCTACATCAGTGATATCTTTTATCGCCTTCATGCAGTGGAGTTTGCGCGGAGTTAGGTACGTTCTATGAGCATAACTAAAGTGGATCTATCGGTGGTCGGGATTACGGGAAGCCATACCTCTTTCCAATCAAACTCTGGGTCCAGATCTGGGCAGTCCTGTCTCCACACTACTACTAAGTTAAAAGGGGAATGTTAAAATGAATTTCCTTCCTCATAAAACAACTGTAAAGCAGATTTTTTTAAACATTTTGAAACCAGCATTACATGTTGCATCCACATTTGCTCGCCTACAGGCTTCTCTTTTGCAAATTGTTGCTGTATTGCTTCTTTTTTTGGACATTTAAGCCACCTGTAGATCAGTGGAAAACTGTCATCACCGTGCACAAGATACAGTAAAACCCCAAAACAGGCACCCACTCATAAAAACATTGCTCCATAACCTCCAGTTTACACCCTTACTGACCACAACCACCTCCAAACCAGAGAAGTGATTCTGAAAGAAATGGAGGAATGGTATCTGTCCATTCTTTCCACTCCTGAATACCTCGCCTTAATTCATTCTCTTTCAAAGTATAGGTGCCCTTTAATGGGCCAGAGAGGGCAGTGAGACAGCCTGGTGTTAGGGTACTCTTTAAGGCTGTCCCAGAACCAGACACAAACCATCCGTCCAGTTAAGGCTTATCACATGCTGAAACACTTCGGGGTAGATTCTGTTTAAATGAAGTATGATTCCACAACTTAATATCACGCTCTTCTGTCTTGACATTTGTGTTAAGCCCATTGCAACACAATGCATCTGATAGTAGAATTTGCATTTCATTTTAAACTCTCCCATGTATATATGTACATGTTTGTTAATAATGTTTATAGGTATTGTATATTTCTTGCTTTTTATCTCATCTTAAATGCTGTAACAGAAACGTTTACCGCTGGGATTATCTCTATCTCTGTCTGTCTGTCTGTCTGGCTGTCTGTCTCATGAATTAATAACGTGTTATAAGGAGAAAATAAGATGAGATTAATGAAAAGAGTGAGGAGATAGAAGGTGAGAATATAAATTATGGAAATGGGGGGGACAGTTTGGTGAATGGTGGGAAGCTGCGTGGAGAAGCCAGAGAAAGACAGGCGTGGTTTTTAAGATGAAAGCTATGAACATAAAGCAAAATGAATGACATGAAAGCATCAACAACAGGGAACAAAAGGACAAGCGGGATAATGGAACGAGGATTAAAATCCACCAATACTTGTGTTTTCTGCTCCTCCAGAGGACACGAAGCAGGACGAGTTTGTGAAGGAGGTTCAGGCGTTGAAGAGCCTCCATCACCCGAAGCTGATCCAGCTGCTGGCCATGTGCTCCAGAGGAGAGCCCGTCTACATCGTGACCGAACTCATGAGCAAAGGAAGCCTCAAGTCTTACCTCACCTGTGAGTGGAACACACACACACACACACACATAATATGCAACTCTTTAATATGCAAAGAGGTTTAGAACAGGAAGTTAATGTTGCTTTTCTTAGGGTTTGAGAATTTCAGCCCTTACCTCTGAGTTTTTTTGGAAATCCCTCTGAAACAGTATTTAGGCCAAGTGACGGTTAAATCTCTCCCCCTTAAATCCAATCCAAATGGAATTATAATCAGCGTTCTTGCAGCGCCGCTCAGCAGAGAAATATTGTTCTGACTTTTTACAAAAAGCTTCAATCACAGGGAGTCTTGGTGAGCAAAATGTGAAGGGTTTGACTCAGATATGTCTCATTCCAGTTGGTTTTTATTCCGTGTGTGTGTGTGTGTGTGTGTGTGTGTGTGTGTGTGTGTGTGTGTGTGTGTGTGTGTGTGTGTGTGTGTGTGTGTGTGTGTGTGTGTGTGTGTGTGTGTGTGTGTGTGTGTGTGTGTGTGTGTGTGTGTGTGTGTGTGTGTGTGTGTGTGTGTGTGTGTGTGTGTGTGTGTGTGTGTGTGTGTGTGTGTGTGTGTGTGTGTGTGTGTGTGTATTTTCAGCTGCTGAAGGCCAGGTGCTGACATCAGCTCATCTGATCTACATGGGCAGTCAGATCGGCGAGGGCATGGCCTACCTGGAGGACCGAAACATCGTCCACAGGGACCTGGCTGCCAGGAACATCCTGGTGGGAGACGATCTCATCTGCAAGGTGGCCGACTTCGGACTGGCTCGGATTATAAGGGTAAGCTGTGTGTGTGTGTGTAAGAGAGGAAGAGAAAGACAGCATGTCAACACCATATGAAAGAGGGGTTATTTGTGTTGTCTCATCTGTCAAGAACCATTTTTCCTATTTTAAAATAACGCTAATTCTTTGCCCATGTTCTTTTGAATATGTATAGTGTGCTCTATCGTTCCTGTGTAACCTCATGTATACTTAATGCATAACTCCATCCTCCCTCCATCTGTCCGGTATAATGGAGCAGCACTCAAATCTGCATAGACCAATAGACACAGTTTGTATGCAATAATAACAGAATGTTTTATTCATACAGGCATGGAAAGACTTTATATCAGCTAAGAAATAGACAGCTGAAAGGTTGTGTTCTGTAAAACATTAACAACGTTCCCATCTCTCTCTACAGGACAGTGTGTATACAGCCAGTCGAAACACAAAGATCCCGGTGAGGTGGACAGCTCCCGAAGCAGCGATTTACCAGCGCTTTTCTGTAAAATCAGATGTCTGGTCGTTTGGGGTCCTGCTGTACGAGATGATGTCACGGGGCAAGATGCCTTATGATGGTATGGTGTTGACTTCTTTCTACTTTTTTGATGGAGCTACTGTATATAAACTACAGAGCTTTCCAGCAGATTGATGGGAGCGTGTTACCTGTTTATTAAGCAGTGGAAAAGAATTGGAAGTATGCACAACTCTCCGTTACACAATGTACTTATGGGTGTAAAAATACAATGGACGTACTGGGTGTGCAAATAATTGTTTCCAATGTGTGGTTACACCCTTCTCTGCTTATTTTGTGCTTTAAAAGCATAATATACAGTATATGAGTACCGGCTTACTGTTTGTCAAAGTTGGCAAGAGAGAGAGAACACAACAGTGGTCGAGCGAGCACTGTATGTATACAGTACGGTGTACTGTATGTATCCCACATACAGTACACCGTCCTGCTGCCACAAATACTCCCTGGAGCACCAAATGCGGATTAATCCGCCGCTGAAAATAGTTCCCAACAAATGCACTTACAATTTCCTCCTGTTTGTTTGATATAAACTACAGTGAGCAACTGTTAAGTAAAATGACATTCATGATGATGAAACTATATACAGTATTCAGACTGATGTCATGAAGTGACGTATGTATTAAACGCCAATTCGTATACCATTATTGGCGTGTTATCAAGACGCATAATCATTTTTTAGCGTGTTTATCAACGCCGTTTGGCCTCCGTTGACTTACATTACCTTGCGATTGCGTGTGAATTGACGCCGTAGCAAGAAGTATGAAAGGTCGAAAATCCGCGTAGGGAGGTTGGTTGGGGGGGTGGATGGGTCAAACAACACAGGACTTTCACCCCGGATACCGGGGATCGTGTCCCGCGTGTGATGTTTCCTTTCCCCGTTCTTCTTTTCCTAAACCCAACCCGCGTGTGACATTTCCTAAACCCAACCGTAGCCTCGCAATAACACGCCACGTGGCTTTAGAAAGTGCCACGTGGCGTGTATGTTTACACTGTGACGTTGCAGACTGCCGTCCGCTGTATACAGCGTAGACATACACGTGGATAGCTCAAAATGCGTACAGATAAAACACCACTTGGCTTTAGAAAGTGGCGTGTATGTTTATGCGAAGTCATGAGAAGCTTTACGGCAGGAAGTCAGAAAGTATTGAGAGAACGACTAACACGTTGTTAGTTTTGGTATTTTCAAGAGGGGAAAAACATTGAGAAACAAGAGCCTTATGATTTAGGTGGGTTGTTTTAATCCATGAGCAAGCATTCAAGATAACTGAATGTCTTGATTTAATATGAGTCATGTTGACTTTACCTTTCAAAGTTGAGCTGTCGCAGTAAATCCTGATGTTATCAAAGTTGTGATTGCCGGCTATTTGCAGAGTGGAATATCCCTTCCTGCAAAAAGAAAAGGTTAAGAAATGAGTACACTCTTTTTTATGCTTTTATGATCTCTCTCTCTTTTAGGAAAAAGCAACAAGGAAGTGTTGGATCTGCTGTCATCGGGGTTTCGGCTGCCCTGTCCAACGCGCTGTCCTCCCAATATTTACCGCATCATGATGGACTGCTGGGCCGCTGAGCCCTCCAAGAGACCCTCCTTCCACGCCCTACACAGCCAATTGGATACAATATATGCCAGGATCTATTTTAAGACTATAGAAGTATAGAAAGAAGGAGATATGGAGGAAGAAGAGGACAGTGAGAGCCAATCACCTGCAACTGGTCATCGACCGCAGCATGGACTGCAAAATATGACAGGGATAGGTGGATGAGAAATGGTAGAGAAGGACTATTCTCCTCCCGCATGAAATCCACTTCCACAACAGGGTATATGTACTTTAAAAACACCGAGGTGTGACAGGACAAAGAGAGGAGAGCAGCAGAAGCGAACAAACGCAAGACGCAGAAGATGCTCACCAAATCAAGGAGGAAATATAAGGAATACTTAATTTCTTAAGCTAAAAGAAAGCAAGGTGGACAAATGAAAAATAAAAAAAAATTATTCTATGAAAACACTGAAAAATAAAACCCTCTGCACATTCACAGAACCAACTGTTTTTAATTTTATACCCTTTTGTGTTTTATAAATAATATTTTATTACTGTGCCATGTCTGAATATATGCACACTTTGAAATGTTCTAATATCCTATGTCAGGACTTAAAGTCAATTGCCTGTCTTTTGACTGTGCTAAAATCGAGGTTATGTGCAATAATGAAGTGCTTGCTGGGTTTTTAGCCATACTAGCGGCGCAGTGCTCCAGATGCTGATGTGGCTCGCTCTGTTGGTTCACTTTGGGTTACAGTGAAATATCTCAACACAGGTTGAACTGATTGTCATGACATTTAGTACACACCATCACACTCCACAAAGGACGACTCTAACAACTCTGGTGATCACATTACTTTTCATATAGTGCCACCATCAAGCCTTCTAGCTTGTTATGAACTAATGAACAAACTACCATCAGATTCAGCTGATGATTAAATGATAGGATAGTTTAAAGGTAGCACTGAATGATTGTAGTGACCAATAACGCATGCAAGTATCCAAATCTATCACTCAAAGGAATAGTTTGACATTTTGGAATATGCGCTTCTTTCTCCCCCTTTTTTTCAGAGTACATGACCGTAGACAAGAAGATTGAAGGTTGTCTCTGAAGGCGTTTTTGGCCCGGAGGAACTTTTTCATTGTTCTAAGAACCGTCCTTTACATTGTGTCCGCACCGCAAGAACTAGTTCTTAATGGGTTTCTTTTTTAGCTTTAGTAGATACAATCCCAGCACATAAGGAACTTAAAGTGACATAAGTGTACGGTGATTGGTTTGAACACATGAGCCAATGCAGCACCGGCATCCCAAGCACTTCCCAAAATGTTGACCTATTGGCTTTCATGCCAACAAGCTAATGTTGCCATGTTAGCTTCTCGACGAACTCACACGCTAAGCGTTAGCGCTTTAGTAATCTATTAAAGCTGGCAGTAAATTGACAATCATTAGCATGTTAGCACTTTTAGCATGTCAGGATTGAGCTCAAAACAGATGAGCCTAAGTACAATGGAGTCTGACAAGTTCTCAAGTCTGAGATGTACTAAAATGGCCACTGTTCACAGGGTAACCCATTTGATTCTCTCCATTTTTCATCCTTCCAACAGTTTTTTTTTTGTTTTCATTGGGTCATTAGCGTGGCTAAACACTGTCAGTCTTTTTATTAACCACAAGCATAATGTATTTAATTCAGCATGCCTTCTGTTACAGGAATTTGAGAAGGTTTTTACATATCTAATACAGAATAGTATGGGAATTGTTTTCATCCTCCTGTGATATTTTTTTGGGGGCTGACCCAAAGCCAATGGGCCACAGAGCTTAAAGTGATCAACCCTCTTTTAAAGGCCCACAGTGATGGCCAGTTACAACTAGAGTGCCTATGTTTACACCACAGACTGTCCACAGACTGTACTTCAAACCATGGACTGTAAAGAACTACAAAAATTAAAAAATTATGGCAAAAAGGCCTGCACAGTGAATCAGCCATATCCAGAAGGCTCTTTTTGGGGCGGGGAGGGAGTGGGGTTGTTAAACAATGTTGCAATGCAATGCAATTTGAGAACAATGCAACTTTTGTCTTTTATGCATGAGAATATACAGCAGACAAAGCCAAGTTCAGGAAACTTTAGCCATAATCACCAAATCACGAGATTGAGTTGTATGTGTTAGGCTGAGTGCCATCAGGTACCAAACACCAGTAGTGCAAAGAATAAAATATTTTAAGTATTGTTTTTGAAATGTGTCTGTGCTTTTTTTTTAATCATATCATCTGCTGTCTTTGTCATGTGCATTCAAATACAAATGGAAAGAATGTGGGATGAAACTAGAACTTTGTGTAAACTTGCCTCACAGTAACACACATTAGAAGTGTAGGTGTGTAAATTAAACCCTTAAAGGTGGCTATAACAATGCTGTTGTCTATCTACTGAACGACAAAGATATTTTTCTTTTGAGGAAAAAAGGCTTAATTTAAAGTTTGTTTTGCTACCAGATACTCAGGATGCGAACTACGGTGGAGCTAGGGGGAGCTCGGCTCCCGTTAATAAGACGTGGGCTCCCCTGAAAACGTGATTTGTGAAATTTTGGGGGGGGGGGGGGGGCGGTGGGGTCTCTAAAAATATTAACAGTGTGTCATTTTGACGTGCAATTTCAGTTTTGTATAACGTGATCATCGTGGATTATTACGTGTAAAATTGCAAAAATATCATTCATTCATGCATGATGGCAATTTAAACTTAAGTTACTTCAATAAAGATAACTATACATGCTATTTGTGTCATGAGCATCAAGGCTGGGCGGCGCTGCGGTGCAAATTCAACTCATGTTTAGTACATGTTAACTCAAAGATTTATATAAAAAATGTAGTCCTTGAAATCCATTCTGCAGTTAGCATCGTATAGCCATGGCAGAAAGAAAACAACCAACATTTTGGTTTTACTAAGAAATTGTGTAACGATGACGTTAATAACACGACCGATTCACCTGCTGCAAGCCCTGTTAGCACACCTCCCGTTGGGGTGACAACCTAGAAGAAGCTGAAGAAATAATGTCCACTCTGGCTGAAGATGGTGGTGGTAACAGCTCGTCAGAGGCCAGTCACCATCCCCTCTTACTCCTCTCTCCTGTTAAACTGGAACAGCTAGCAGTGGAGGGACTGAAAGAGCCCATATACATGGCTGTTTGGTAACCCTTGAGAGAGACTATCTATTGATTGATGGAATAGCTGACAGTATAGCGCCTTTGCATCTTGAGCAAAGTCACACATGGCTGCATCCTTTGGTTTTATTCAGAATAGATGCAAATAACAGCTGCATGTTTTTCACTTCAACTTTTCACATTTTAATAGCAAAGTTCTTGTTGTTCATTTTCAGGCTGGAGGCAATTCCAGGTTCAACTCCCAATACACTTTCCTCTGCAGAGAGATCACAAAGTAAAACCTAAGTGTTACTCCTCCAAAAGGCCTCAGGCAATACTGTAACCACAGTCTGCACACACTGTGGACACACAACACTTTGTTCAAATGCCAACTGGCAAAACAGTTAAGGATGGTAGCTTGGGGTGCGTCGCTTAGGCCTAATTGAACGCCTGAGTAACTTTAACCATTGTTCATGTGAAATCTCAAAGACAGCCTGATGTTTATAGACTATTTGTGGGTGGATGTTTGCTGTTTGACCTATCAATTCCTGTCGATAAAGTATAATAGAGTCAATCCTGTATAGTGCATACACTTGTAGCTGTTATGTATCTTTGTAAGTCATTGTAAGTCGCAAGCGCACGACCCCCCGGTGAAAAAGAAAAGAAAAGTGGGTTCCCCCAAAGGCCAATAATAAGTTCAAAAAAGAATACGTTTTGCAGGTTTTTATTTTATTATACTGACTTACATTGTTTTAAAGCATACCCAAGTTTTATGATAGATTTCCTATAAACTAGACAAAAGTTGCAAACAAACTCCTGCAAATTTTCTAACTTACAAAAAATAAATTGAATGGCAACATTTCAGTACTAGACCTTCATGCGGGATTTTGTTTGCAACTTTTGACCAACTCGTCCCTCTCCTACTCACCTGTCTCATGAAAACAACCAGTCCTCCAAACCATACGATGATATCGGTCATTTATTCCTACCCTCTAATACGACCTACAGGAGCTTTTTATCGTCATATAACAACCCAGTCTCACGGCAGTTCGTGAAATGGTCACGTAATTTAATCTATTGATTTGTGTACACGGACACGTTTATCTCGTTTTTTTTAGTGATGGTCACCACATTTTTTACAACCTGAGCTCACAGAATTCCATGACATGAACACGGCCCCTTAAGTTAAGGAAAAGGTTGTGGGTGGGCTTACCTTTCCATGACATGAAAACAACGGGACAGTTGGGTTTAAGTAAAGAAGAACGTGATGGTTGGGTTTAGGTAAAGAAGCACATGATTGGTTGGGTTTAGGTAAAGAAGAACGTGATGGTTGGGTTCAGGTAAAGAAGAACGTGATTGGTTGGCTTTAGGTAAAGAAGAACGTGATTGGTTGGGTTTAGGTAAAGAAGAACGTGATTGGTTGGCTTTAGGTAAAGAAGAACATGATTGGTTGGGTTTAGGTAAAGAAGAACGGGACAGTTGGGTTTAGGAAAAGAAGAACATGATTGGTTGGGTTTAGGTAAAGAAGAACGGGACAGTTGGGTTTTGGAAAAGAAGAACATGATTGGTTGGGTTTAGGTTAAGAAGAAAGGGACATTTGGATTTAGGTAAAGAAGAAAGGGACAGTTGGGTTTAGGAAAAGTGACCTGCGGGACATGATCCCCGGTCTTCTGGGTGAAAGTCCTGTGTTGTTTGACCCATCCACCCCCCCAACCAACCTCCCTATGCGGATTTTCGGGCTTTCATACTACTCGCTCCCGTAGTCGCTCTTAACAAATTGTGCTGTGATCACGAAAGATGCTTCCCATTGAAATACATTAGTTTAAAAAACGTGCTGACCATTACGAAAAAAAAAGGAGATAAACGTGTCCGTGTACACGAATCAATAGATTAAATAACGTGACCATTTCACAAACTGCCGTGAGACTGGTCTGCATATAAACCAGAGATCCTAACAGTTTGGTTATGTTTAGACACCAAAACTACTGAAATAAGTTTAGATAAACATCATGATTTGGGTTAAAATCAGATGTTACTTAATTTCCGGTGGTGCTCGTAAAGTTTAAAAATAACTTGCTGTTTACTTTTACAGTATTTTCAAAAGGGACATGAACCCTGGTCTCCTGGGTGAAAATGCTGTGTTTGTTTGATCCATCCACCAACCCAACCTGAACATGGCACCATTATACTTCGTTACCTTACTTCCTGCTTTACTCCTGTTATTATAACTAGGGCCACTAGAGGGCACCAACACTAGAAACATTAATATTGTATTATGTCGTTATGTCGTAATTGCTGCTTGAACTAACAACCTTTTCCTGTTCTATAAACTAGCCATACACAGCTTTTAATTTAGTCAGCACTAGTATTGATCAAGCACACTGGTGGTTCACCTGGTTGAGCGTGCGCCCATTAAGTATCAGTCCTTACCACGACGGCCGGGGTTCGAGTCCAACCTGCGGCCCTTGCATGCCCGCATGTCGTGAAATGAAGACAGATTCAGCAACTGCACGGCCTATTTCTGGCTTAAAATGTTTTCAGTGTTTCGGTGAACTATTTTCGTAATATACAGGATCGTATTTCAAACTAGCCGCCATTATGGTCGGTTGTAAAATCCGGGATCTACGGTGGCCCTGAGAGGCCACAGCATGCAACAATAAGACAACACATGCAAATAGCCCACACCACAACGGAAGTGTTTCCAGGGGACACTTTTAAGTGATGCTCAACCATTGGCGTTTCCGGTACATAGACAGACACAATTTAACAGGACAATTTTAACAATTTTCGCCATTTTATTCATCACTAAATTCACTTCTGAGTACGTTTTAGGCGAGAAATGAACTCTTTAGATTTCGAATATAGGCAGTCTTGCGAATCGTTGCCGAATTGACAATTTGCTTCAAAGTTTTCGGAATTGAGGAGCTCCATATTATTGCGTGCTGTGGTTTATTTGCATGTGTTGTCTTATTGTTGCTTGCTGTGGCCTCTCAGGGCCACCGTAGGGAGCAGCCAGACCCACTTGACGTGTTCGTCCATTCAGCTGCCAGTTTTCATTTTTTGGGCGACAATACAGATTAGCGCTGCCTGCTGCTATGGAGACGTATTGCATCTTGCGCACGCGTAGAACATACGCTCAAGTCGGTGTGTTCCAAGGCACTTTTTTGACCAGGTCGGCTGTCGGGTTGGTGTGTCAGAGCCTTAACACAATTGACGGAGTGTAATTTACATCTCCTTTCTACAATGTTGGTGTGTCCAGTTCTCCAAAAACCTACCCAAAAATGTGGTTCTTTTCGGCAGAAATGACTTTTACTACTATGTTTGTCTCTTAATGCAGTCTACGAGTACTACACTATTCCTCTAAAATAATCATCTTAATCATTACAGTATAATGCCTGATCTGTTCCATATAAGATAGATGCTTGTCTCGCTTTTAACGATCACTATATGTTATAAGTATTACATTATATTGGCAGTCATTTTACAATCTTAGAAAATAGCAAGACCCAACATGAGGTTAGTTTAATAAGACTATCCTGGGAGCAAACAGTTCAATGATGAGTGATGAAGGTTGTTTCCAGAGATAACTTCCAGTAAGTGGACCTCGTGCTAAGAATTTAGATAGAAGTACTTTCCCCCCAAGTTTAATAGTAGAACCCTCTACAGTGTAGAAATACTCTCTTACAAGTAAAACGCCTGCATTCAAAATTCTAGGTAAAAGTATTAGCATCACAATTAAGTACCAAAACGTAGAGTACTTATTATGCAGAATGGCCCATTTTAGAATATACATACTGTAACGGACTGTGTTAATTCTCCAGGTTAATGTCTTCATGTTAATGTCTTCATGTTAAGAGTATCACGGTTTATGTACAGTAGTTGGGGCCAGATTAGAGATGTTGAGTTAAACACTGAGATTTCCGCCTGTCAGTGAAGTAAACGTGAGTTAGATGCTGTGAACCCTGTCTACATGTCATCTTCCTATGAGAATGAGCCGCGGGAGATTGTACACCTGTAGTTGGCTGAGAGCTAAGGGGGGGTGGCTGGGAGAGGGGAGAGAGGAAGTGAATGGGGTGGCAGGGTAAACCAAGGAGGGTGTGCTAGTGATGTGAGGTAACGTGTATTTGACTGAGGTGTTTCTTTGTTTTTGGCGTGGTTACGGACCACAGTAACCTGTATTCAAGTCAGTAATAAAACGGACAGTAAACTGGCTATAACGTCTCACCGGCTGCTTATTGAGGGACGTTACACTGGTGTCAGAAGTTAAAGACGAATAGAGTCGTCGCCATAAGGCTTCCGAAGGCTGCGGTTTTTCCCCCACATCGAGCTAACAGAGAGCTGACCACCACGCGGTGAGAAATGCAGCACGGAAAACACCCAAAGATCAAGTGGGAGGAGGGAGCTGATGGATGGGATTACGACAGCTCTGCCGGCGCTTGGAGAACGGCAGAACACACGGGGCACAGAGAGCGGGTGAGGGACATGACTCTGAAAATGGCGGCAGAGGCCGGTTTTGGCCGCGCCGACGTAGGACGTGAGGAAATAGCGGCGGTCAAAATCGCAGCCGTCGGGCCGCCCTCGATTAAGACTCCCAGGTACGATGGCAAGACTGACTGGGAGGCATTTCATGCGCAGTTTGAACTGTAGGCTCATGCAGGCGAGTGGTCCATAGAAGTTAAAGCCCTCCAACTAGCAATGTGCCTTACCGGTGATGCTCTTTCAAGCCTGCTGCTGCTAAGCCCCCAGGATAGAAGTGACTATGATGCATTGGTGGGAGCCTTAAAGAGGAGGTTTGGACAGTGTTCTGCGGCTAGCCTGCTCCGCTCCGAGCTGTGCAGCAGACAGTGACGACCAGGGGAGCCGCTGAGGGATCTGGCCAATGACATTGAGGGGCTGGTTCACCGCGCCTATGGCCACATGCCCCCCACCATTCAGAGCGAATTAGCCCGGGACCACTTTCTCCAGGCGCTGCTGCCGACAGACCTGCGGTTCCAGACGCTGCTGGCTCACCCCAAATCTCTCCAGGAGGCTTTGGAGCTGGCTTCAGAGAGGGAGATGCTGTGCATGGGTCATCTGACAGAAGGTGCACCAAAGGTGAGAGCTGTAAGTGGGACTGTGACAGACACAGCAACACCCGTCTGGGTGGAAGAAATAATGCAGCTGGTACGGGCTGCCACTCTGCGCGAGGAGCAGCGGCCCAGATCACGTCCTCTGATTTGCTGGGGGTGCGGCCAGCCTGGCCACCTGCTACGGCAGTGCACCCATGACCCTAAGAAGCAGGGAAACGGGCCGGGGACCACATAGTTGGGACAAGGCGGATCCCCGGTGTCCCGACCCTGCACAGGCGGGGAGACAGTGCAGCATGACCAGGTGGTGGCGCTACAACCAACAAACGGTGTGGATGGCCAGATGGAGCGACTGGTGATGCTGAGCCAAACCTGGGTAGGAGACTGCTGGTATGCCCTGGTGACCGTTGGGGGGATAAGCTGCTCTGCACTGGTGGACACAGGCTTCTCTGCAACCCTGGTAAGGCCAGATGTAGTGAAGAACGGGACAACAGTTATCCCCACCATAGTGAAACTGCAGACGGTCACCGGGGAGCGGGCTCCCATGGTGGGAGAGGCACTAGTGACTCTGGGGTTGGGAAATAAAACCGTTCGCTGTCCAGTGTGGGTCCACCTGGAGGACTGCATACTGGGGCTGGATGTTCTGGGTTCATTGGACTGTGCCATTAACACCAAGAGAGGAACACTCACCTTTCCAGACGGACACGTCATCCAGATGGCTAGACGGCCTCTCAGGCCAGGCTGCACTGCTGCTCACACCATGGCTGTGCTAGCCACTGAGACAGCAACGTACATGGCTGCCTGCTCCACTTCCACGACTGACCACCTGCACCACCCCTCCCAACCCCACCTGCTGCTGACCCACTTAGGCGACCGATGCCCACAGCTGTCGACTCCACCAGCACGCCACCTGCACCAACCCCCATTTCGCCAGCCGCCGACCCGACCCCACACCCTGCGGCCACCACACTGCCTGGTGGAGGGGATAGAGTCCTGGCTTTGAAGGAGGTCTGGCAGAAAAACTGTGATGGACTGACTGCCAGTGAACAAGGTCGGCTGTGGCAACTTCTACTTGAGTTCAAAGACTGTTTCTCGCTGTCAGAGGACGATGTGGGCCGGACAAGTCTTATCCAGCACGATATTGACACGGGGGACGCACCGCCTATCAGTATGAGACCTCAACGCCTCCCCCTGGCCAAGCAGGAAGCGGCTGACAAGGCTCTGGGGGAGATGCAACGCGCTGGGCTTGTCGAGCCTTCCACCAGCTCTTGGGCCTCACCAGTTGTCATGGTCCCGAAAAAGACAAACGTTGACTGGCGGTTCTGTGTGGATTTCAGGCCCCTCAACAAAGTGACAAAAAAAGACCCCTACCCACTTCCGCGCATCGACGAGGCTCTGAACACAGTGGCGGGGTCCTCCTGGTTCTCTTCTTTGGATATGCGCAGTGGGTACTTGCAGGTCCCCCTCGCCCTAGAAGCCAGACCCAAAACCACCTTCATCACCAGCCGGGGCCTGTGGCAATTTAAGGTCCTCCCATTCGGCCTCTGCAATGCCCCCGCGACTTTTGAGAGACTGATGAACAGGGTGCTCGCTGACATCTCCCGCCAAGAGTGTGTTGTCTATCTGGATGACATCCTTGTCCATGGTGACTCCTTTGGGTCAGCCCTCAGGCGGGTGCTGGAGAGAGTGGCGGCTGCAGGATTAAAGCTACACCCACAGAAATGCTGCTTTATGAGAAGGGAGGTTGTGTTTTTGGGTCACAGGCTCGGAGGTGGTGGCGTCGGCACCATGGATGACATGGTGCAAGCTGTGAAGGACTGGCCCATTCCCAACTCCGTACATGACCTAAAGAGCTTTCTGGGATTGTGCTCCTACTACAGGAGGTTTGTAAGGGGGTTCTCCTGTATGGCCGCGCCCATGTTTCAGTTGCTGCGGAAGGGGGAGACGTTCGTATGGACAGAGGAGTGCCACACAGCATTCTCCTCTCTACAAAGAGCCCTCGTGGAGGCCCCAGTCCTGTCCCCACCTGACCCTTCCATGCCTTTCATCCTCGACACTGACGCCAGTAGTGTCGGTGCTGGGGCTGTGCTTGCCCAGGTTACACCTGAAGGAGAGAGGGTGGTAGCCTATCACAGTAAGACATTCAACAACGCTGAACGTCGCTATTGTGTCACCAGACGGGAGCTACTCGCCGTAGTCAGCGCCATTCTGCACTTTAAATATTACCTTGGGGGTCTCCACTTCGTGGTCAGGACCGATCACTCGGCTCTGCAGTGGCTCATGTCCTTCAGGGAGCCAGAGGGCCAGCTAGCACGCTGGATCGAGGAACTGCAGGCGTATGACTTCACAGTGGTCTACAGACCAGGGGCACAACATGGGAATGCAGATGCACTGTCCCGCCGGCCCTGCATCCCTGATGGCTGCCGCTACTGTGAGAAGAGAGGGACCCTGGAGGGCGAGCAGCTGCAAACAAAGGTAAAATGTGCAGCAGGGGGACCAGAGGGGCCGGCAGTAAGCCAGGGACTGACAGCTGTGGAGGTGGCGGAGTGGGGCCGCAAGCAGGAGGAGGATAATGACATCAGGCCGGTGCTCACATGGGTGACATTGCAGCGTCGACCCACATGGGAGGAGGTCAGCATGTGTTCACAAGCTACAAAGGGACTCTGATCAATGTTTGACGCACTGCGTCTGTGTGACGGGGTGCTACAGAGGGGGTGGAAAGAACCAGCTGCGGGAGAGACACAGTGGCAGGTGGTGGTGCCAAGGAGCCTGCGGGAGAGGGTGCTTCAGGCGGTACATGGGGCTCCTGGGTCTGGCCACTTTGGGGTCGGAAAGACGCTTCGCCGCCTCCGTCAAGGATTCTACTAGGGCCAGCATAAGCGTGACGTGGAAGACTACTGCCGCCGCTGTGACAGCTACACGGCGCACAAAGGCCCCACAGACAGGTCGCACGCCCAGCTCCAACAGTTCCCAACAGGTTGTCCTATGGAGAGAGTGGGGATTGATGTTCTTGGTCCGTTCCCTCGTACAGAGAAAGGTAACCGCTACATCCTCACTGCCATGAACTATTTCACTAAGTGGCCTGAGGCGTACTGTATTCCAGACCAGGAGGCAGAGACAGTAGTGGACGCATTGGTGGGAGGAATGTTCAGCAGATTTGGGGTGCCCGAGGTCATTCACACCGACCAGGGCAGGAACTTTGAGTCCCGTGTGTTTGCGGTCATGTGTGAGAAGCTGGGCTCCCACAAGACCCGTACCACACCCCTTCACCCACAGAGTGATGGACTGGTCGAGAGATTTAACCGCACATTGGCACAGCAGCTGGCCATAGTGACGGCTAAACACCAACGGGACTGGGACAGCCATGTGCCCCTCGTGCTGATGGCGTGTCGGTCTGCTACACAGGACTCCACCTCCTGCTCCCCTGCCCTCCTAATGCTAGGAAGGGAGATCAGGACTCCGGCTGAGATGATGGTGGGAAGACCCCCCGATTACCCGGGGGTTCCGCCGGGCCACGACTATGCCAGGAAGCTCCAGGACCGCTTGGAGTCAGCGCATGAGTTCGCCAGAGACAAGCTACAGAGTGCTGGAACAAAACAGAAGCGGAACTATGACATTCATGCCAGAGGACGTAATTTTGAAGCCGGGGAGTTGGTCTGGGTGTACAGTCCACAGAGAAAAAAAGGCAGGTGCCCAAAGCTGGACAGTGTATGGGTCGGTCCTTGCAGGATCCTGGAGAGACTGGGTGAAGTGGTATACAGGGTCCAGCTGCCTCCAAGAGGCAGGAAAGTTGCCCTACACCGAGACAGGCTGGCCCCCTATCGGGGTACGGCCACCCCCACAGGTGCACGTGGAACCCCGGACACGGCACAATCTCAGACCCCTCCGCATGCCTCCCCTGGCAACTTGAATTCCCCCACTGACTCCCCACAGAATGGATTTTTGCCCCCTTTCCCTGCGACTCCATCAGCCCCCCCCTCATCTCCTTCTTCCCCTGCCCCGGGTTGCTCACTGCCGCAGAGGAACCGCAGGCCACCCGTTCACCTGAGAGACTTTGTTTGCCCCCTCGGGGGCGAGGGACTTTGAAAAGGGGGGGTAGTGTAACGGACTGTGTTAATTCTCCAGGTTAATGTCTTCATGTTAATGTTAAAATGTTAAGAGTATCACGGTTTATGTACAGTAGTTGGGGCCAGATTAGAGATGTTGAGTTAAACACTGAGATTTCCGCCTGTCAGTGAAGTAAACGTGAGTTAGATGCTGTTAACCCTGTCTACATGTCATCTTCCTATGAGAGTGAGCCGTGGGAGATTGTACACCTGTAGTTGGCTGAGAGCTAGGGGTGGCTGGGAGAGGGGAGAGAGGAAGTGAAGGGGGTGGCAGGGTAAACCAAGGAGGGTGTGCTAGTGATGTGAGGTAACGTGTATTTGACTGAGGTGTTTCTTTGTTTTTGGCGTGGTTACGGACCACAGTAACCTGTATTCAAGTCAGTAATAAAACGGACAGTAAACTGGCTATAACGTCTCACCGGCTGCTTATTGAGGGACGTTACAATACTAAATGATTACATTAGAATTATCGATGCATTATTGTGCTCATCATTTTAATGTTGCATTTGGTGAAGGTGGAGCTCATTTAAATGACTTTATATATTTTTGGGTAGCTTGTAAACTGAATGATCAACAAATTTTTTATATCATTACGCACCTGGGATTTATAACTAGACCATTTCTGAGAGTTATGACTCGTCTGTCAGATAATAGGCGTGGCTCTCGTGCATTTTATCAAAGGAATCAGGAAGTTTGTGACAGTCCTTTAAGTAATAGTCTCCCTCTCAACAGCACAACCCAAAAGCTTCGCTGCAAAGGCATTCCGAGGATTCCTCTCCCCCTGTCCGACAGGTGTAGCCGGCTGCGCTCAGTCGGAGGCACACGGGGGCACGGCGGCTGACAGAGGGGGTCATTCATGCTCACTTATGGGTGAGTGTCTGCGGAAAGCTTGCCCATGTCTGGACGCACTATGGCAGAGGATTTTCGGCGAAAAGCCTCCAGAAGGAGAAGGAGGAGGAAGCGGCGGTGGTA